>ML344405.1:0-12516 GCA_005239505.1 Nicotiana paniculata | reverse complement strand
TTTCTTATAATAACAATTTCCATGCTAGTATTCAGATGGCCCCATTTGAGGCATTGTACGGAACAAGGTGTAGGTCTCCGATTGGATGGTTCGAGGTTGGTGAGGCGGAACTGCTAGGATCGGATCTTGTGCACCAAGCTATGGAGAAAGTTAGAGTCATTCAGGAGAGGATGAAGACTCGTCAGAAATCCTATGCGGACGTTCGTCAAAGAGATTTGGAGTTTCAAGCAGATGATTGGGTATTCTTGAAGGTGTCTCCCATGAAAGGAGTGGTGCGGTTTGGGAAGAAATGGTAATTGAGCCCAAGGTATGTCGGGCCATATAGGATTTCTCAAAGGATAGGGCAGGTGGAATATAGGCTAGAATTTCCCCCAATGATGTCATTAGTGCACCCGGTGTTTCATGTGTCCATGCTGAAAAAGGTAGTTGGAGATCCATCTGTCATCGTGTCGGTTGAGACCATTTAAATTAATGAGAATTTGTCATATGAAGAGGTTCCGGTTGCTATTCCTGATAGGCAAGTTCGTAGGTTGAGAAACAAAGAGGTCGATTCGTTCAAAGTATTATGGCGGAGTCAACAAGTCGAAGAAGCCAAGTGGGAAGCGGAAAATGAAATGAAAGAGAAATATACCAACTTTTTTGAATAAGTCCGGTAGTGGTTTTGAAAGTTTTCATCTCGAAGCAATTACATTGGTGTAAAATTTTGTGCAAGAACACTCCACTCCTCTAATTACCCTACTATTGTGACTTCTCAAACTTTGTGCCATAAATGTATATGTTGTTGTGATTAGTTGGATCATGTGAAACTCCTTGAAATCGCTGAATTATGTGCAACTCATTGTAATAGCTGAATTATGTGCAACTCATTGTAATAACTGAATTATGTGCAACTCATTGTAATAGTTGAATTATGTGCAAATTTGCGGAGTTAACTGAACTATGTGAGGCTTGTGGAAGGAATTGAATTATATGCAGCTTGTTCAAATGAACGGATTATGTGCAAGTTGATAGGGTAATTGAAAATGTGTGGAATTGGTTAAAATGTGTTTCGGGGGCTCTGTGAAAGGTAGATAGGCCTAATTATAAAGGAAACCTAGCGAAATTTTCAGCAAATATCAAAGTTAGTAAAAATTTGGGGGTTGGCTTGTTTTGTGTTCTATTAACTAAGTGATTCCTCGATCGTCATTCGAGGACAAATGATTTTAAGTGGGGGAGGATGTAATGACCCCTAAAATTTCAAGTCTAAAAACAATGCCCGAATGGGTCCCCATGTGGTTATAACTGTAGAAATTCTTAAAACGGACCCTTGTGGAGTAAAAAGTACCCCGGGTCTTAAAAGATAAAATTTTCCAGAATTGTGCGGGTCTGCGGTCCACTATGCGATCACAGATCAGGTATGCGGACCGCATAGTGGTCACATACCTGGACAGTTGCTGTCCATTTTGAGGACAGTTATGCAGCCCATAATGCTATCGCATTTCACGAATGCGGGCCGCATACATGTCGCATTCTTGCACCTCTATTTTTGCGAAGGGAGTTATGCGACGCACTATGCGATCGCATAACAGGTATGCGGACCGCATAGTGGTCGCATACTTGGGCAGTCTACTTTCCTTTTTGGCCCATCTGAAGGCCATTTATGCCACAGGTATGCGAACCGCATAACAGGAATGCCATTACATTCCTGACCGCATACCTGCTTCGGGGCTTCTAATTTCTAATTTTAAAATCCGACCCCCAGTTTAATAAAACACCTCTCCCCTTCATTTTAAAGACTATCTAATCAAAATAGAGAGAAGTGAGAGTCAGTTCCAGTGAGAGAAGTCCTCATCTTCCCCAAATTGGTTCTCCATCTCTACTCAGGCCTGGAATTTATCGAGTAGTCGTCATCTTCTTCACCATAAGAGGTAAGTCTTCACCCCATTTCTCCAAATTCTCAGATTTTAGTTAGAATAGAACACACATAGGATGGTTCTTGAAGAGGAAATTAAGACCTTGCATGCATGTGAATAATCATCTATAATCTAGCAAAGGGAAGTAGGCTAGGGCAACCTTTCACTAAAAAGGGGCTAGTTAATCTAAAGGATCACATAGTGTTTGATAAAATGCCCAAATGAGTTCATGATTTCTAATTCTAAGTCTAAGAATGGCATCTTGTAAATTAGATTTGAGGCGATAGAAGGTCCGGTGGGTTGAGAATAGATATTAAAGGGGAATTTCGACTCGAGGTATGTATGGCTAACCCTAATCTTCGTAGAGTCACCTTGTTGGTGTCCGAGCATTCGGTATGAGTTTCTGGCTTATGCATATGTGAATCGATTGTTCTAATGTGTTGAGGCGTAAGATTCTGTTTTCTGATTGTCCTAGTTAATTGCCGTGCCACCATGCTATATGTGATTGTGAAAAGGTGATTCTTTGTGCTTATTCTATCATTTGCAAATCTCGTTAAATATTGAACACATCGGTATGAGAGGATGTGATGCAAAATAAAAGAAATGATAACGAATCAAATTGTTGAATGTATCTAAGTGCTAAATGTAATGTAAAGGAAATGTGGATTTATCTAATTGAATTATATGTTGATGGTATGCCGTATATGACTCACTGTTTGGTAAAGATTACTATGGCCTTGATTTCATATGGTTTTTTGTTGTTACGAATGTATATTCTTGATGATGAAAATCCTTGTGATTGAATTGATTGGTTGATGTTGCTATCAAATATGATTGCAAGGTGGGATCGGGTTGCACGCTGCAACAGAAGAAATAAGGGTGTAATGTGTATTGTACGAAGTGATCAGGTTTCACGCCGCAACAGAAGAAATAAGGGTGGAATGTGAATTGTACGGAGGGATCGGGTTGCACGCGCAACATAAGAAATAAGGGTGAAATGTGAATTGTACGGTGGGATCGGGTTGCATGCCGCAACAGAAATAATAAGGGTGTAATGTGATTGTAAGGCGGGATCGGGTTGCACGCCGCTACATAAATAATAAGGGTGTAAAGTGATTGTAAGGTGGGATCGGGTTACACACTGCAACAAAAATAATAAGGGTGTAATGTGATTGTAAGGTGGGATTGGGTTGCACCGTAACATAAATAATAAGGGTGTAATGTGATTGTAAGGTGGGATCGGGTTGCATACCGCAACAGAAATAATAAGAGTGTAATGTGATTGTAAGGTGGGATCGGGTTGCGCGCCCAATAGGAGAACAATTGAAATAAGAAACTGTGGAACTCTCATTTGTATTTTCTGTATCTCTGTGCAGTACTTGTTTGGTTTCTTTGACTATCTCCTATCTGTGTAATGTTTGATTTTACTTAGAGTAAAGCTTGTTCACACATACTAGTACTATTCAATGGTACTAACATCCCTTTTGCCGGGGGCGCAACATCTTTTATATGGATGTAGGTGGTTCCATAGCAGGTAGCTCTGACCGCCGATAGTGGTGCCTTCCCTTCATCTCTTCAGCAGTCTTGGTGAGCCCCACTTCCTCTCGGGGCCGTGTGTAGTACATGTTGTCTTATTTTTTACATGTCATTTCTTTTGAGGTATAGTCGGGGCCTTGTTATCGGCAGGTCTATGTATTCTTCTACGTACTCTTAGAGGCTCCATGGACATTATGTGGGTTACATATATGTATTTTGTGTAGTTGTCGTACTCGTTCGTAATCACGATCCGTATCGGGAGTGTTCTATTTTAGAAATTTTGGGAAGATGAAATGTTGAAAATGTTAAAAGAAGAAAGGGATTTATGATGTTAATGCATGCTTTGATTCTATTTTGCTGTTTCACTTATAAAATGTACATTTTGAACACGGGCAAACGCGTTGGGTAGGAAAGGAAATCCAGGTCTGCTTGACCAGGCTCATCCGGTTAGGCGCCGGTCTCGACCCTCGATTTTGGGGCGTGAGAGTCATGCATGTGCACATAAATATCGTGTCATGCATAGGTATAGGTGTACATAACATCATCAAGCCTTTGAGGGCATCCCATCATATCATCTCGGCCACTGTGGGAAAAATCATCAACATATACTAGTTGATCAGGTGGCGGTGCGTATATAACGCTATAACCTTTTCCCATATGCTATATACATATATATACGTGTATATAACACCATCTGATCATGGGTCAATGTACATGTATAAATGCATGAAATTCATAAGAAATACGTTAATAAGATTTCTGGGAATGCCATAAAAATAATATGCATGTCGGATAAACTTTATCAAATATGTATTTTTTATAAGACCCATGAACAGAAGATATAATAATAATTCACATAGGGAATCAAGTATATAAACACCCCTAGTGTTTCTATGAATAGAGTCATTTATGGAAGTTTTGCGTTTGCTCGTTTCGTTCGTATCGTATGGATCATGCCAAAAAGAAGGAAGGGATAGACTTAACATACCTAAGTCGATTATCTTGATAAAGNTCGTATGGATCATGCCAAAAAGAAAGAAGGGATAGCCTTAACATACCTGAGTCGATTCTCTTGAGAAATATTAAACCGTACTCCCTTAATATTACAAAATCTCACGTTAATTTGAATAGTTGAAGGCCTGGGTGTTGCTTATATGATATACAATATGCATTTGCATATTAAAAATGATTTTACTTTCTTTGTAAGGAAAGTTTGTAGAACTTAAGGCTTCATAACTTGAAACAAAATTTTCTTAAAGCTTGATGAACTCTTTCAGAAGAGGTGTAGGGAATGATTTTAATTTTAGAGATTGTTATTCTTACTTTAGGTGGCCCCTCATTGAAAACTTGGTGTCACTTTAAGGTGTGACACCTTTTCCATCTTCATTATGAGTCATTTAGAGAGCTTAGGAAAGCTTGCCACGTTTGGGGTGGGGGGATTTTAATCATTATCCATTAATTTATTAATTAACTTGGTAATATCCCGTTACCCGAGAATTAACCAATTACCCATATAATTAAGAATTATATTAAATTATTTAAAATACTACTCATTTCTAATATCATGCTATCACGGTCATATGATACCTTGTATGTTACTAGTTCATAAATATCGGGTGTTATAGCTCAGACCGTATTTTATCCCAAATCGACAACCTTCAACGAAACTCGTTTTCTTTAATTCGTGTATCCTTTATCCTTTGTGGAACTGATTTATCTCTTGTTATAAATAGTATAAATACGTTAATGTCAAGATAACGTCATCCCTGCGTCTACGTCGATTAATTTAAGATGAGACTTTAACGTACGAATCGCAATATGTAACAACCCTACCCAATGAAATCCTATCTTGATGTGTAAGTATCACGGAACTCATGATCATATGACTAAATATTGCCAAAAATTGAGAGAAGAAGTTGCCCGGTTGTTCAACAACGGACACGTCCAGGAATTTCTGAGCGATCGAGCCAAAAACCACTTCAAAAATTAGGACACCAACAAACAGGTCGAACAAGAGGTAGTCAGTCAGCTAGAGGCCGCCCTACAGGGGGAGGTCGAGCAGGTGGAGGTCAGGCCCGTATGTATGCGTTTCCAACCAGGCCAGATGCTATGGCCTCCAATGCAGTGATCGCAGGTATTGTCTCAGTCTGTCACCGACATGCTTTGTCTTTATTTGACCCTGGTTCTATATATTCCTATGTTTCATCATATTTTGCCCATTTTCTGGATATGCCCCGTGAGTGTTTATTTAGATCTGTTCATGTGTCGACTCCGGTGGGTGATACTATTGTTGTGGACCGTGTGTATCGGTCGTGTGTGGTAACTATTGGTGGTCTGGACACCCGAGTGGACCTACTATTACTAAACATGGTCAACTTTGATGTGATATTGGGCATGGATTGGCTATCTCCGTGTCATGCTGTTCTTGATTGTCACGTTAATACCGTGACCTTAGTTATGCCAGGATGTCCGAGGGTTGAGTGGAGAGGTACTTCTGAGTATGTGCCTAGCAGGGTTATTTCCTACCTGAAGGCTCAGCGTATGGTTTAGAAGGGGTGTTTATCGTATTTTGCTTTTGTGAGGGATGTTAGTGGTGAGACTCCCACTATTGATTCGGTTCCTGTGGTCTGTGACTTTCCGGACGTGTTTCCTGTAGACCTGCCAGGCATGCCACCTGACAGGGACATTGATTTTTGTATTGACCTGGTTCCAGGCACTCAGCCTGTTTCTATTCCACCTTATCGTATGGCACCAACGGAGCTAAAGGAATTAAAGGAGCATCTTCAGGAACTCCTAGATAAGGGGTTCATTCGGCCTAGTTTGTCACATTGGGGTGCACCAGTGTTGTTTGTGAAAAAGAATGATGGTTCTACGCGTATGTGTATTGATTATCGGCAGCTGAACAGGGTTATGGTGAAGAACTGGTATCCCTTGCCTCATATAGATGACTTGTTTAATCAGTTGTAGGGTGCCAGGGTATTTTCAAAGATTGACTTGTGTTCCGGCTATCATCAGTTGAAGATTCGGGGGCCAGACATTTCGAAGACTGCTTTCAGGACTAGTATGGTCATTATGAGTTTCTTGTTATGTCATTCGGGCTAATCAATGCCCCAATATCCTTTATGCACTTGATGCACAGTGTATTCCGGCCTTATCTGGATTCTTTTGTCATCGTGTTTATTGACAATATCTTGGTGTATTCCCGATCTCGAGAGGATCATGAGCAGCATTTGAGAGTTGTGCTTCAGACCTTGAGAGAGAAGATATTGTATGTAAAATTTTCGAAGTGTGAGTTCTGGCTTGATTCAGTAGAGTTCTTGGGGCACGTGGTGTCTAGTGAGGGTATTCAGGTTGATCCGAAGAAGGTAGAGGCAGTGCAGAGCTGGCCTAGACCGGCATCAACTACGGAGATTCGCAGTTTCCTTGGTTTGGCAGGGTACTATCGCCGTTTCATAGAGGGATTTTCATCTATTGCAGCACCTATGACCAGACTAACCCAGAAGGGTGCTTGGTTCAGGTGGACTGAGGAGTGTGAGGAGAGCTTTCAGAATCTCAAGTCATCTTTGACTACAACTCCGATATTGGTTTTGTCTACGTGTTCAGGTTCTTATACAGTTTACTGTGATGCCTCGAGAGTTTTCCTTGGAGCAGTTTTGATGCCTACGGGTTGCACACCGCAACACAAATAATAAGGGTGTAATGTGATTGTAAGGTGGGATCGGGTTGAACGCCGCAACAGAAATAATAAGGGTGTAATGTAATTGTAAGGTGGGATCGGGTTCCACGTCGTAACAGAAATAATAAGGGTGTAATGTGATTGTAAGGTGGGATCGGGTGCACGCCGTAACATAAATAATAAGGGTGTAATGTGATTGTAAGGTGGGATCGGGTTGCACGCCGCAACAGAAATAATAAGGGTGTAATGTGATCTTAAGGTGGGATTGGGTTGCGCGCTGCAACAAGAGAATAGTTGAAATAAGAACCTGTGGAACTCTCATTTGTGTTTTCTGTATCTCTGTGCAATACTTGTTTGGTTTCATTGACTGTCTCCTATCTGTGTATTGTTTGATTTTACTTAGAGTAAAGCTTGATCATACATACTAGTACTATTCAATGGTACTAACGTCCCTTTTGCTGGGGGCGCTACATCTTTTATATGGATGTAGGTGGTTCCATAGCAGGTAGCTCTGATCGCCGATAGTGGTGCCATCCCTTGATCTCTTCAGCAGTCTTGGTGAGCCCCACTTCCTCTCGGGGCTGTGTGTAGTACGTGTTGTCTTATTTTTTATATGTCATTTCTTTTGAGGTACAGCCGGGGCCTTGTTGTCGGCTGATCTATGTATTCTTCTCCGTACTCTTAGAGGCTCCATAGACATTATGTGGGTTATATATATGTATTTTGGGTAGTTGTCGTACTGGTTCGTAATCACGATCCCATATCGGGAGTGTTGTATTTTAGAATGTATGTTTTGGGAAGATGAAATGTTGAAAATGTTAAAAGAAGAAAGGGATTTATGATGTAAACGTATGCTTTGATTCTGTTTTGCTGTTTCACTTATAAAATGTACATTTTGAACATGGGCAAATGCGTTGGGTAGGAAAGGCAATCCAGGTCCGCTTGACCGGGCTTATCCGGTTAGGCGCCGGTCTCGACCCTCAGTTTTGGGGCATGAAAAACTTGGTATCAGAGCCTCAGGTTTTAAAAAAGTGTCCTAGGATGTCTTGGAGCCGTGTCTAGTAGAGCTTTTCTTATCGGTGTGTTGTCGACCACATCTATAATTAGGGCGCTGCATGGACATTTAGGAAAGTAACCTTTTATTGCTATTCTATATCGTGCGATGTGGTGAAAGGTGAGGTTGTCTACCTCTAACTCGTGCATTGTTCCAATTTTCAGTAAATGGCACCCAGGAAGAGAGCTCGACTCGGCCTAGAAGCCAATGCCACCCCAAGAGTGGTCATAAATTCTCCAGCAGGGGGTGCGGGTGCGAATGATTCCTCGACCACAAATCAGCCTGACTCCTCCACTCCATGCCAGACTATTCGTATTCCTACTCCAGCGGAGGGTGCTGAAATCCCTCCCGCTGATATTCCTGACCCACCTCCAGCTCCAGGTTCCGGTCCCGCTATTTCTGATGGGGACCTCAGGGGAGCTATCCAGATGTTGAACCAGTTAGTGGCCTCTTAGACCCAAAGATCAAATTCTGCCCCTACATCCTCTAGCGAGCCAGGGGATTCTTCAGGTTCCAGAGTCAACCACTTTCTGCGGTTAGCCCCTCCAGAGTTCATAGGCACCTACCCAGATGCTGATCCTTAGGGGTTCACTGATGAGATGTGCAAGACCCTCTGAGTTATGAGGGCTACTGAGATAGAGGGGATTGAATTGGATTCCTATCGTCTGAAGGGAGCAGCATATTCGTTGTTCGAGATGTGGGAGAGCTCCCCTGGAGAAGGGAGCCCTCCGGCAAGGTGGGATGAGTTTTGTGGATGCCTTTATGGGTCATTTCTTGCCTGCCGAGATTATGACAGCTCGTGCTATAGAGTTTGAGGTCCTTAAACAGGGCAATGTGAGTGTGTGGGAGTATCATATGGAGTTCGTGCGCTTGTCCAAATATGTTGTTCACATGGTGTCTACTATGGAGGCTAGAGTTCGTCAGTTTGTTCAGGGCTTTGGTCCCTTGGTTATTAATGAAGCAGCTACAACTGCTCTCGATTCAGATATGAACTACGGGAAGATTGTGGGATTTTCCCAGGCTACGGAGGCTCGGAAATTAAAGACAATAATGGAGAGGGAGAGTAGTAGTAGGGCCCGATCAATAGGCAATCCTGGGAGTTCAGTTGGAGGAGGGAGATCAGCCCTTAGGGCCATATCACTCCTCAGACAGTGCGCTGCCATCAGGGCACAGTTATCATCAGGGAGGTCGCGTTGGACCAGGTTCAGACAGCCGGAAGTTCCATCAGTCAGGTCATTCAGGTGGGAGGTTCCAGCAGTAGCGGAGGGCCCCATGCCCTAAGTGCGGGAGGCATTATTCTGAGCCCTGTTACTTGGACATACTGGAATGCTATAGGTGTGGAGTGAGAGGCCATGTTTAGCGAGACTGTTGTGCACCCAGTCAGGGCACGGGTAGGGGCACTGCTCAGCCATCCAGGTCTACCGCTACATCTTCAACACGCCCCCCAGCCCGCAGGCCTCCAGCTCCAGCAAGGCGCGGTGCAACTAGGGGTGGAGCACGAGGTGAAGGGGGACCCAGTCGGTTCTATGCTTTGAGTGGTCGCCAGAGTGCGGAGGCTTCTCCAAATGTTGTCACAGGTATTCTGACTGTTCAGTCACATGATGTTTATGCTCTTATTGATCCCGGGTCATCTTTGTCATATGTTACTCCATTTATTGCTTCAAGTTTTCGGATAGAACCCGAACAGCTTCACGAGTCGTTCTATGTGTCGACTCCGGTTGGTGATTTTATTACAGTCGTGCGAGTCTATAGGAATTGTGTTGTCATGGTGCGTGGTCGGGATACCACGACCGATCTTATTGAGTTAGAAATTGTAGATTTTGATGTAATTATCGGGATTGGCTGTATTCGTGCTTTTCTAAACTCGACTGCCGAACAAGAATTATGAGGCTCGAGTTTCCTAATGAACCAGTTATCGAGTGGGAGGGGAGTAATGTTGTGCCAAGAGGTAGGCTTATTTCCTACCTTAACGCCTCAAAGATGATCAGAAAAAGGTGCATCTACCAATTGGTCCAGGTTGCGGACACCACTTTAGAGGTGCCTGCTCCTGAATCTGTGCCTGTTGTGAATGAATTTATTGAAGTAATTCCGGACAAGCTTCCTGGGATTCCACCAGATAGAGAGATCAATTTCGAGATTGATTTATTGCCAGATACGCATCCAATATCGATTCCACCTTACCGAATGGCGCCAGCGGAATTGAGAGAGTTAAAAGAACAATTGAAAGATCTATTAGAAAAGGGTTTCATTTGGCCAAGTGTGTCGCCTTAGGGCGCACCGGTTCTTTTTGTCAGAAAGAAAGACGGATCCCATCGGATGTGTATTGATTATCGGCATCTCAACAAGGTCACCATAAAAAACAAATACCCATTGCCTCGGATAGATGATTTGTTCGACCAGTTGTGAGGTGCTAAGTTCTTCTCAAAGATTGATTTGCGGTCCGGGTATCACCAGTTAAAGATCAGGGAGCAGGATATTCCTAAGAATGCCTTCAGGACTCGATATGGGCACTTTGAATTTCTGGTAAAGTCTTTTGGGCTAACCAATGCCCTAACAGCTTTTATGGATCTTATGAATCTGGTTTTCAAACCGTTTCTTGACTCCTTTGTGATTGACTTCATTGACGATATCCTTGTTTATTTGCGAAGTCAGGAAGATCATGCTAATCACCCTAGGGCCGTTCTGCAAACTCTTCATCATCACCAGTTGTATGCAAAGTTTTCAAAATGTGATTTTTTGCTAGAATCAGTCACCTTTCTGGGCCATGTTGTTTCTAGGGAAGGGATTCTGGTTGATCTCCAAAAGATTGCAGCGGTAAAGGATTGGCCTAGACCAACAACCCCGACAGAGATTCGCAATTTCTTGGGTTTGGTTGGATATTATCGGAGGTTCATGGAGGGATTCTCTACCCTCGCCTCCCCATTGACTAAGCTGACGCAGAAAGCGGTCAAGTTTCAGTGGTCCGATGGTTGTGAAAAGAGTTTTCAAGAACTGAAATCAAGATTGTCTTCGGCGCCAGGGTTGACCTTGCCAGAAGGTTTAAAAGGGTTTGTGGTGTATTTTTATGCTTCAAGGGTTGGTTTGAGGTGTGTATTGATCCAATGTGGTAAGGTAATAGCATATGCTTCTAGGCAGCTCAAGAATCATGAGAAGAATTACCCGACGCATGATTTGAAGCTCGCGGCGGTTGTGTTTGCATTGAAGATCTGGCGGCATTATCTTTATGGGGTCCATGTGGGAGTGTTCACAGACCACAGGAGTCTTCAGTACTTATTCAAACAGAAGGAGTTGAACTTAAGTCAGCGGAGGTGGTTATAATTGCGCAAAGATTACGATATGAATATTTTGTACCATCCAGGAAAGGCGAATATGGTAGCCGATGCTGTTAGTCGGAAATCCATGGGTATCTTGGCTCATTTGGAAGCAGGTCAGAGGCTTTTGGCTCGGGAGGTTTATCAGTTGGCCAGTCTCGGGGTATGTCTTTAGGCCTCTGATGAAGGGAATGTCGTGGTGCGTAATGGAGCAGAGTCTTCTATTGTGGCGAAAGTCAAGGGAAAGCAATTCAAGGATCCAGTTTTGGCACAGTTGAGAGATGAAATTCTGAATCACAAGGCTACAACATTTTCACTCGGCAATGATGACGGTGTTTTGCGGTGCCAAGGGAGGCTATGTGTTCGGATGTGGATGATCTTCGGGAAAGAGTCATGAAAGAGGCTCACAATTCCAGGTATTCCGTACACCCAGGTTCTATGAAGATGTAAAACGATCTCAAGGAGATTTATTGGCGGAATGGTATGAAGAGGGGATTGGCGGACTTTGTGGCTAGATGTCCAAATTGTCAGCAAGTGAAGGCCGAGCATCAGAGGCCGGTGGGTGGCACAACTTATGGAAATACCGATATGGAAATGGGAAATGATCAATATGGACTTTGCGGTGGGGTTACCTCGCACTCCGTGTAGGTTCGACTCAGTTTGGGTAATAGTAGATCAGCTCACGAAGTCGGTGCATTTCTTGCCAGTCAAGTCCACTGATACTGCAGAACAATACGCTCAGTTGTATATCAATGAAATAGTCAGGCTCCATGGCACTCCAGTATGTATTATCTCGGATCGAGGGGCCCAGTTCACACCTAACTTTTGGAAAAAAATTTATCAAGGCTTGGGTACGCAGGTAAATCTCAAAATAGCTTTCCACCCGCAAACGGACGGTCAGGTAAAGCGGACCATTAAGACGCTTGAAGATATGTTACGGGCTTGTGTATTAGATTTCAATGGTAGATGGGATGATCACTTGCTGCTTATAGAATTTTCTTATAATAACAATTTCCATGCTAGTATTCAGATGGCCCCATTTGAGGC
>ML344404.1:0-16920 GCA_005239505.1 Nicotiana paniculata | reverse complement strand
TCCGTGCCGATGATTATTATTTATGCACGAAGGAACATTCCGTGCCGATGATTATTATTTATGTACGAGGGAACATTCCGTGCCGATTGATTATATTTATGCACGAGGGAACATACTGTGCCAATTGATTATTATTTATGCGCGAGGGGACATTCCGTGTCGATTTATTATTGTTTATGCGCGAGGGGACATTCCGTGCCGATTGATTATTATTGATGCACGAGGGGACATTCCGTGCCAAGTCATTATTGTTTATGCGCGAGGGGACATTCCGTGCCGTGTGATTTTGAGGTTATACACGAGGGGTCATGACGTGTTTTTTCCTGTCTATTATACTTGTTCGGCTGATATTTCTAGTTTCACTTCTACATTTCCGTTAGTACTTGATTCTACTATTTTAAAAATTGTTGCCCCTCTTATCCCCAGCATGTTCTTCCCCGTAACTGTATTCTTGTTTATTTTCTGCTATACTATTGAACTGCACAGGTACAATTTGTTGTCGTGTCCTAGCCTCGTCACTACTTCTCCGAGGTTAGGCTCGGTACTTACTCAGTACATGCGGTCGGTTGTACAGATGCTACACCTGCACTTATTTATGTTGTGCAGATTACGCAGTCGGACCCAGTGGACATCATTAGTAGGAGTGTCCTTCAGTCCATTCCAGACGACACCGAGGTAGTTCTGTATGGCGTTCGTGGATCTCGGTGTCCCTGTCTATCTTTCATTCTGTCATTTATGTATTTTCCAGACAGATACATCATTTTATTTTCAAACTGTTGTTTTTTGTCAAATCTTAGATTGGTTGGTTGTGACTCCGCTTCTGGGTTTGTACTTAAAAGGATTTCTTTGTTATTAGCTATTGTCATTTAGACTTATGTTAATGCTTCCACACTTTGTCTCTATTATCTAGTCAGTGTTTGTTATTTTCACTTGTTAATAAATCAATTCAGTTAACACGTTGGCTTGCCTAGCGGGTGCAACGTTAGGTGCCATCACGGCCTGAAGGTGGGATTTCGGGTCGTGACAAGTTGGTATCAGAGCACTAGATTGCTTAGGTCTCACAACTCACGGACAAACTTGGTAGAGTCTGAGGGATCGGTACGCAGACATCTGTACTTATCCCCCAAAGGCTGTAAAGTTAGGAATAACTTCACTTTTCTTCTTTTCATTCGTGCGATTTTAAGTCTAAATGCTAATTGAGTTTCAATTCTATTCTCTCACAGATGGCGAGAACGCGTGCCCCCTCATCTACCAATCAGTAGCCTGATTCTCCTATTGCAGCTCCTACGACGGGCCGAGGCCGAGGCCGTATTAGAGGCCGAGGCAGGGGCAGGGCACAGCCTAAGGCAGCAGCCCCAGTAGAGGACCCACATGTAAACTTTGCCGGTGAGGTTCCTACCCAGACGGTTCCAGTTGGACCAGCTCAGGCCCCAGAGGGGTTCATTGCCACCCTGGTGCTTCAGGACGCTCTAGTCCGCTTAGTGGGACTCATGGAGAGTGTGGCTCATGCCGGTCTTCTTCCTACTGCACCAGCCGTCTCTCAGGCTGGGGGAGGGACCCAGACTCCTGCTACTCGCACACCAGAGCAGCTAGATCCTCAGTTCCATACTCTGGTACCTCAGACGGCCGGAGTAGCTCAGCCGGGCATTGTGGCCCCGGCAGTTGAGGGAGCAGCTATGTCAACAGATGCTTTATGGAGATTGGATAGATTCACCAAGTTATTCACTACCACATTTACTGATGCACCATCAGAGGATCCCCAGGATTATTTGGACAACTGTCATGAGGTTCTTCGGAACATGGGCATAGTAGAGTCCAATGGAGTTGATTTTTCTACTTTTCGTCTGTCGAGTTCCGCCAAGACTTGGTGGAGAGACTATTGCTTGACCAGGCCAGCTGGGTCTGCACCATTGACTTGGGCTCAGTTCTCCGAGTTATATGGGGAAGTTCCTTCCAGTTACTCAGAGGGAGGATCTTCGGAGGTAATTTGAGCGCCTCCAGCAGGGATCTATGTCTGTCACTCAGTACGAGACCAGGTTCATCACTCTAGCTCGGCATGCTATTATGATACTCCCCACTGATCGTGAGAGAGTGAGGAGGTTTATTGAGGGTTTGGCTCAGCCCATCAGGCTTCAGATGGCCAAGGATTCAGGTACTGATATTTCATTCCAGGATGCGGCCAACGTGGCCAGAAGGATTGAGATGATTATGTCACAGGGTGGTGGTCAGGGGGCTGATAAGAGGCCCCGTCACTTCGGTCGATTCAGTGGAGCCTCATCTGGGGGCAGGGATTCTTCAGGCAGAGGTCATCCTCCCAGACCCTATCAGCCGGCACTTCAGGTGGCTAACAGTGCACCACCAGCTCCTATTGGTACACCGCCAGCTCCTATTGGTGCATCGTTGCTTCAGAGTTTCCAGGGTGGTTATTAGGGTCGACAGGGCCAGTTCCAGAGTCAGCAGCCACATCAGCAGAGACCTTGTTATTCTTGTGGTGGTTTGGGGCATATTTCCAGGTTTTGCGAGGTCCTGGTGGGTCTCAGTATTAGGGTTCCCGTGCCATGGTTCCGGCATCAGGTGCACCCCACCCCCTCAGCCAGCTAGGGGTGGCGGTCGGGGTGCTAGAGGTAGAGGTCAGACTCATAGAGGTGGAGGACATGCCACGATAGGTAGAGGTCAGGCCGCAGTAGGTCGACCCAGAGACGATCAGGTTGGAGGGGCTCAGCCCCGGTGCTATGCTTTTCCTGCCAGGCCTGATGCTGAGGCTTCTGATGCAGTTATTACAGGTACGGTTTCAGTTTGTAGCCGAGAGGCTTCGGTGTTGTTTGATCCGGGTTCTACATTCTCCTATGTGTCTTCATATTTTTCCCCTTATTTGAGTATGCCCCTTGATTCCTTGAGTACTGTTGTGCATGTGTCTACACCGGTGGGTGATTCTATAGTGGTAGATTGAGTCTACCGTGCTTGTCTAGTAGCTATTGGTGGTCTGGAGACTCAGGTTGATCTTTTGCTCCTTGATATGGTTGACTTTGATGTTATATTGGGGACAAATTGGTTATCCCTATATTATGATATCCTGGACTGTCATGCCAAGACAGTGACCTTGGCCTTGCCAGGGGTGCCTCGTTTGGAGTGGAGGGGAAATCCTAGTCATTCTTCTGGTAGAGTTATTTCTTATATGAAGGCTCGGCGCATGGTCGGGAAGGGTTGTTTGGACTATCTGGCCTATGTTCGTGATTCTAGCGCCGAGGTTCCTTCCCTGGGCTCTATGTCCGTGGTTCGTGAGTTTCCAGAGGTATTCCCTGTTGACCTGCCGGGTGTGCCACTCGATAGGGATATTGATTTTTGTATTGAGTTAGCTCAGGGCACCCAACCTATTTCTACTCCGCCGTATCGTATGGCCCCGCCAGAGTTGAAGGAGTTGAAGGATCAGTTGCAGGATTTGTTGGATAAAGGATTCATTAGGCCTAGTGTCTCTCCTTGGGGTGCTCCAGTATTATTTGTCAAGAAGAAAGATGGCTCGATGAGGATGTGTATTGACTACCAGCAGTTGAATAAGGTTACTATTAAGAACAAGTATCCTTTGCCGAGGATTGATGATTTATTCGACCAACTTCAGGGTGCTTCAATGTTTTCCAAGATTGATTTGAGATTTGGTTACCATCAGCTGAGGATTAGGGCGTCTGATGTCCTTAAGACAGCCTTTCACACTCGTTATGGGCATTATGAGTTCTTGGTGATGTCATTTGGGCTGACAAATGCCCCCTGCTTTCATGGAGTTGATGCACCGAGTGTTCAGGCCTTATTTGGACTCATGTGTGATTGTTTTCATTGATGATATATTGATATACTCTCGCAGTCGAGAGGAGCATGAGCAGCCCTTAGAGTCATCCTCCAGCTTTGAGGGATAGTCAGTTGTATGCAAAATTTTCCAAGTGTGAGTTCTGGTTGAGTTCAGTTGCATTTCTAGGCCATGTGGTATCGTCAGAGGGTGTTCAGGTGGATCCCAACAAGATTTCAGCAGTCAGAGATTGGCCTAGACCCACCTCAGCTACAGAGATCCGGAGTTTCTTGGGCTTAGCAAGTTATTATCGCCGGTTTGTGGAGGGCTTTTCATCCATTGCAGCCCCGATGACCAGGTTGACTCAGAAGAGTGCTCAGTTCAGGTGGTCTGATGAGTGTGAGGCGAGCTTTCAGAAGCTCAAGACAGCCTTGACCACGGCACCAGTGTTAGTTTTGCCCACAGGTTCAGGACCGTATACCGTGTATTGTGATGCTTCACGGGTTAGGCTTGGTGCAGTGTTAATGTAGGATGGCAAGGTTATAGCCTATGCTTCTCGTCAGTTGAAGATTCATAAGAAGATCTATCCAGTTCATGACTTGGAGTTAGCAGCTATTGTGCATGACTTGAAGATTTGGAGGCATTATTTGTATGGTGTGCCATGTGAGGTGTTCACGGATCATAAGAGCTTACAGTATCTGTTCAAACAGAAGGAGTTGAACATGAGGCAGAGGAGATGGTTAGAGTTGCTGAAGGATTATGATATTACCATTCTTTATCATCCGGGGAAGGCCAATGTGGTGGTCGATGCTTTGAGCCGGAAGTCAGCCAGTATGGGTAGTCTTGCCTATTTATCATTCGGAGAGCGACCTCTTGCTTTGGATGTTCAGGCTTTAGCCAACCAATTTGTGAGATTGGAGGTTTCTGAGACTGGCAGTGTTTTGGCCCATACCGTAGCCCGTTCGTCATTGTATGACCGTATTCGGGCTAGGCGGTATAATGATTGTCATTTATGTGTTCTTAAAGATGGAGTCAGGCACGGAGATGCCAAGCAGGTTACGGTTGATGATGAGGGAGTTTTGAGGATGCAGGTTCGGATTTGTGTACCTAATGTGGATGGTATTCATGAGTTGATACTTCAGGAGGCCCATAGTTCTCGGTATTCTATTCATTCGGGCGCCGCAAAGATGTAACAGGACTTGAGGCATCACTATTGGTGGCGGAGGATGAAGAAGGACATTGTAGCTTATGTAGCTCGGTGTTTGAACTGCCNCCGTGCCGATTGATTATTATTTATGCGCGAGGGGACATTCCGTGCCGATTGATTATTATTGATGCACGAGGGGACATTCCGTGCCGAGTCATTATTGTTTATGCGCGAGGGGACATTCCGTGCCATGTGATTTTGAGGTTATACACGAGGGGTCATACCGTGTTTTCCCCTATCTATTATACTTGTTCGGGCTGATATTTCTTTTTCCACTTCTATATTTCCGTTATTACTTGATTATACTGTTTTAGAACTTGTTTCCCCTCTTATCCCCAGCATGTTCTTCCCCGTAACTGTATTCTTGTTTATTTTCTGCTATACTATTGAACTGCACAGGTACAATTTGTTGTTGTGTCCTAGCCTCGCCTACTTCGCCGAGGTTATGCTCGGCACTTACTCAGTACATGGGGTCAGTTGTACAGATGCTACACCTGCACTTCTTTATGTTGTGCAGATTACGCAGCCGGACCCAGTGGACATTGTTAGTGGGAGTGTCCTTCAGTCCATTCCAGACGACACTGAGGTAGTTCCGCATGGCGTTCGTGGATCTCGGCATCCCCGTCTATCTTTCATTCTGTCATTTATGTGTTTTCTAGACAGATACATCATTTATTTTCAAACTGTTGTTTTTTTTCAAATCTTAGATTGGTTGGTTGTGACTCCACTTCTGGGTTTGTACTTAACTGGATTTCTTTGTTATTAGCTATTGTCATTTAGACTTATGTTAATGCTTCCGCACTTTATCTCTATTATCTAGTCAGTGTTTGTTATTTTCACTTGTTAATAAATCAATTCAGTTAACATGTTGGCTTGCCTAGCAGGTGCAACGTTAGGCTCCATCATGGCTTGAAGGTGGGATTTCGGGTCGTGACAGTGTCATAAAGGCGTTTTTGGTCAGTCCAAAGTCACACCTATGCGATAGTCAAGTTGGCACTTGACTCAACCTTTCCCAACACTTAGCCAAATTTTCAGCAAGTTTGGCCTTAAACGAATTTTGGCAACAATTTAACTAGAACACAGTCAAATACAGGAAAAGTCCAACCTTGTATTAATTTCGAAAACTTACAAAGGAACCCTCACTTGACTATGATCAAAAGTCGACCACAACCCCACTTTTGACAAAGAACACAAGTCGTTCTTAGCCAACACTAAGACCTGCCCAATGCCTAGCCTTAGTCCCTTTTGAAACACTTAGAAAACCCTCACGTTTCACTCTTGTTTCCCACTTGAACTTCACGCGAAATTCACACACTAAATCTAACCAAGTCCAAAGGAACCTATTTATAGCACATAGGAAGCCTTTAGGACTTGACAACACATGGACACTTGTTATCTACACCTTTTGCCACTTGTCGGGCTAAGGCTAAGTCAGTTCCTATCTTGTATTTGACATCCCCAACTACATAGGCCATGTTCTACACGAAATGATAGTGGATACAAGCATAAATCAGACACGGGTAAAGTGGTTATGGAAAGGTAACCGCCAACTGCTTTGGTATGTGCATTGCATGTGCCATTTGACTTGGTCAGCTGTTGCATGCCCAAGGTTGGCATTGCTATCAGCCTTGGCTCATCTTGACATTGCTCCGCACCAGTGTCTTGCCTGGAACCTGCCGCCCATGATTTTGTCGCACACGCCCGACGCCACTGCCGCCCGCACATGCCTTGGTCGAATTTCTTCCTTGCCCATGTCAACCCTTGTTTCACCCGTACCATTGCTTGTATTTTCCTTCACATAGCCTTGCCTTATCTATTGAAAAACTTTGCCATCATCCTGCATTGCCGTGCCTTAGCTTAGCCTGTACTTGGCGCTGCCACAACCCGAAGTTCCCGTGCCACTAACTCAATGGGTCCCACTTATATAAAGCAAATAAAAATTGGAGTCCAGCTCAGAGCACAAACCATCTCATGTTCATGCAGAGTTCGGGGTCGCACTCCCAAGGTATGTGTTGATAGTCTATCTTAATGAAAGTATTAGTGGCAGCTCGAAACAATGACCTATATGTCACACTGAGACAATCATATTGTTGCTCCAAGGTTTTTCTTCAAAAATTAGAGTGCTTGTTCGTTGAAAATATAATTTATCCGATGTTTACACTAAATTAATAGACCTATCATATGTGTTTGCACATAAAATTTTTATTATTTAATCATGGTTAGTAATGTATATTCGCCTCATTAAATTAATTGACCATGGTAAGTTAGCATGGATTGGTGAAAACATCGGAACAAAAAGCAAAGATAAATGTTTATCGTAATTTTATCTAATTTATAATGGCGACAATCAGGTAAGGTTTCATACTGTCACAACCCGGAATTCCCACCTTCGGGACCGTGATGGCGCATAATGTTTCACTTGCTAGGCAAGACAACGGTAGAGGATCTTTCAGCCAAATTTAATCATTTACGATAAGTAAAAACAATTAAGACGAACTGAATTCATACATAGTGCGAAATAACATAAACATCTTTAATATCTAAGTACAACCCGAATCTGGAGTCACAACTCACGAGCTTCTAGAGTCTTACAAATAGGGTTTGAAATAAATACAACTGTCTTGAACGAAAAGAATAGTAAAATAAGGGGAATGGAAGGGGACTTCATGGTCTGCGGATGCCAAAAGAACTACCTCAAATCTCCAAAAGCAAAACCGAGCCGAAACGTCTCACAGACAGTTGGGACCATTACTAAAATCTGCACAAGAAGTGCAAAGTGTAGTATGAGTAACCGACCCAATGTACTCCGTAAGTATCGAGCCTAACCTCGAGGTAGTGACGAGGATCTGGCAAGACGCCCACGTAAAATAAACCTGTGCAGATAACAATATACATATAACACAATAACAAATAATAGCTAAACATGCGATTTTGGGAGGTGACATGCGAAAGGGCGTACAAGATACGATAAATACTACCGGGAATGATAACAGAAACTATCAATAAGCCTTTAACCAGGAAAATGAATAAACATAATGAACAAAACTGCACGGCATCAGCCTTCGTGATTTTACTCTCAACCTCACCGTGAAACAATAATAACTGCACGACAAAAAGGTAATGTATTCATCCTCTAATTGATTCTAACATTGGATTAATGATTATAGACTCTAGTCATGAGATATGAGTTGATGGGTTTGATAGAAAAGCATGAACAATTATAGGTTTGGGTTGTTGATTCTTGGTTAAGGGTGTTGTTTACCTTATGGGTGATGAAGAATGATGTTTATTATAACCATTTGAGACTTTAGAATTTATATAGGAGCAAAATAATGGGTTATTGGGTGTAGAAACACCATTAATAAGGACTATGAAGCTTTATGCCACCAAGTGTTCGATAAAATGCCTAAGTGATCAAAACATGACTATTGTTTCTAATCTGGAATCCCTTTGACTTGTATTGATATAGACTGAAGTTGAAAGGGTTGGCGAATATTGTATTATGATCAAGAGCATGAAGTTAAGGTATGTGAGGCTAACTCTCTATGTTTGGGAATGTTAATGATTCTCCCTACTCTATGTTTCTTTTATCACATTACCAATTGCCTCAGAAATATAGTTAAGCCTAGTTCCTTGAATAGTTGCAGAACTTCTATTCTCTAGCTTCGTAACTCGTTCATGGCTTTTAATCTGAATGTTGTGAAATCAGTGTGTAATCAATATAGACTTGGTTTTGATGCCCATGAGTCTCAGTCTTGATACCCAGCATGTCATAAACAGTTAAAGTTTCAATTTTCATAATCAGTTTATGAATACATTTCTCAGTCTAGTTCTATTCAGCATTCGAGTATCATGCAATTCAATATGATTCAGTATTTCAGTATTATGTATTGTAGTATGATTCTTAGTTCCTAATTTTAAATCCCTGAATGTTGAAACCCTGTATTTGGGCATGAGGCCCAGTTAATGCTTTATGCATCTTTGGGGTTGAGGTCACCGTTTATGCTTTATGCATCTTTGGGCCTGAGGCCGCAGTTATGTATAGGTATGCTTGGGCCCGAGTCCGCAGTTTGTGCACATATATATTGGGCCTGAGGCCGCAGTTTATTTATTCAGATAAACAAATGGTTCATCATTCAGAAGAGGGAGTATTCATATCCTTACTTCCTTTGTTCAATTCAGTTATTAGTCATCATTTCAGTTATCAGTATTAGTTATCATTATCATTTTAGTTATCAGTTATCACCTATCAATTATCATTTTAGTTTCAGTTTCAATAGTTATCAATTATCCCCTTTTTCCCGGGTTCTGCATCTCACGATGCAAGTAATGATTTATAGGTTGACAATTTAGAGCGTTAGGATTCTCGTACCAGCTATTTGGTGATCCCCAACTCTTTCGAGGCATTATCATTACCTTACAATTTTTAGTATTTTCAGGCAGTCAGTGTTTTCGGTGATTCATTAGAGGCTTCATAGATTAGAATAATAGTTAGACAGAGTCACATGCATTTAAGGTTAAGCAATGTTGCTACATATATGTTTCAGACCTATATTAGTGTTTCCGCATTTGATTTATATCATTTAGACTTTCAGTATATCAACATGTGTTAGTTTATCTTCCGCATTCAGTATGTTATGATATCACATGTTGATTCAGTCAACCAGTTGGTTCGCTCGGTCACATGCAGTCATGCACCAAGTGTCGTGCTACATCCAGGCCCAGTTTCGGGGCGTGACAACTACCTCTCACTCCAGCCACGAAATCACTGATTAGACTTTGGAACCCAAGCCACCTTGGGTCCCTTATAATGATAGAACGGGAGGATCAAACTTCTTTTTGCCAATGCAGACAACACATATTTTCTTTTAAGGAAACCAGATTCCTCAACAGTAGGCCTCTTTTCAACAAAAACTTTATTTTTCAGCTAAGACTGGATTTTAATTTTACAAGATTCCTTGTAGTGGCCCATTTGACCACAGTGAGTACACAACCAATTATCAGTTACAGTTATATACTTGCTATGGGGATTGTAGGTATTTTTTTAGCCTTTTGGAACCCGATTCCTTGCTTGTTTCCACCATTATTGCATCAGAGGACCAGGTACATTTAAGTGACTTATCAAGATCATTTTTAACCCTTTTCAAAGTTGTCTATTCTTTTCAAGCTCAACAACAAGACTTGTTTTAACTTTCTTATGCTCACTCTCAAGCTCATGTTGAGCCTCACTAGCCACTTCTTTAGAACCGGGTTCTTCTCCTTCTTGGGCCCTCTTATTTCAAGATCCTTCTTTCTCTTCATCTCATAAGTTTTGAGATTTCCAATGAGTTCATCAATGGTCAGCTTCTGCAGATCTTTGGTTTCAGTGATAGCATTCACTTTACTTTCCCAGGAACCTGATAAAACACTGAGTATTTTTCGGACCAGCTTGTTTCTTGGGATGACTTCTCCAAGGGAGTGAAACGTGCATATCTTGAATAGACTCATCCTCCTTCATCTTGAAAAGATCATACTCTGTAGTAGGCATATCAATTTTGGACTACTTAATTTGAGTAGTTCCCTCATGGGCAGTTTGAAGAGCTTCCCAGATCTCCTTAGCAGACTGACAAGCTGAGATACAGTTGTATTCATTTGGTCCAATGCCACAAACAAGAATCTTCTTTGCCTTGAAATTCTTCTCTATAGCCTTTCTATCAGCATCGCTGCACTCTTTTCTTATTTTTGGGACTGTAACTGTTCTCTCACCAACAATTTTCATGGGAACAAAAGGTCTATCACTGATTACATCCCACAACTCCAAGTCCTCAGCGATGATGAAGTCATGCATTCTTGTTTTCCACCAACCATAGTATTGGTCGTTGAATCTTGGTGGTCTGTACGTTGATTGTCCTTCCTCGAAGTTTGGTGGAGCACCCACTAACCATGTAGATCCTTTCTAGGTGTTACTATACGTCAGTTCCCACAATAGGAAATAGACTGTAAAACGAAACAGTATAGGGAACCAGCTTCTCTATGTGTTCCCACAGTAAATCGGCAGTAAATAAAGATGACGCGATATTTACCTGGAAAAATCCTTGATCAAGGGATTAAAAACCACGACCTATCCTAGTAGGATTTCAACTCCACTAAACCGAGAAAACTTCAGATTATAACCTACTGCAATCTAGGAATTAAACTCTTAATCGCTTACTCCTTACAATAACTCTATTGTAAGCCCTTTGTAATAACTCGATTACAAAGCAACAAACATTGACTAACTCTAGTCAATCTAGGAATTAAACTCTTAGTCCCTCACCCCTTACAACAACTCTATTGTAAGCACTTTGCAATGAATATATTACAAAGAAACAAACCTTGACTAACTCTAGTCAAAAGACTAAACCAAACAGTGGTTTAAATCTGTCCTACAACGACACTTCTTGAAAGTAGTGTAGGATTACAAATGAAGAACAAAAATAATAAAGACTCAACAAACCTAAGGACTTAAGATATCTTCAATATTTGGATCTGGTCCTTGAGATTGCAGTAACTTTGTTCTTGAGAGAGGTGGTGGCTAGCACTTGAGAGAATATTGTCTTTTGATTTATAAGTGTTTGAGAGGTGAAATCCCTTGCCTCATGTTGATAATTTGTGTGTGTGTGTGTGATGTCATGAAGGATGATGCAATAAAGTGTCCTTTAGTTTGGTCTTAGCAAGCTACAACTGTGTTGTTGTACTGCTGCAGACGGTACAGTGCAACAGCTTTTACAGCTGTAGAGTTGACTGTGCGACGACCAGGGGAACTAATACATATATGTTCCCTCTGATATTCCCTTATCTGATTTCATTGAGAATTGAACCAGATATTTGACTAGTAACTCTGAATGCAAGAGAACTAATTGTATTATGTTCCTTATCTGGTTCTCTCATGAAGTTTGTCAAATCATCAAAACGAATAACGCATAACTTATCAATAAACAAAAGGGAGATAGAATAAGCAAGAACATGTCTTATATCAACAATATTTCCACAATACCATCCTCAACTTCGGAAAAACAATACTCAAATATCTCAAATAGATCATAAATGCGAAAAGAACGATCAATTTAGTAATTAACTAGACTAAACATGGATATCATGATCAAAGAAAGAAATCAATTGCAAGAAAACAAGTTCCACCGCATGCTTTGACCCAACAACAACGCATAAGTACTCGTCACCTCACATGTACATTGTACCAAACATCTAAACATGTAGCTAATAGGCAAACTAGTCCTAATCACTCAAGTCAAGGTTAACTACGATACTTAACTCGCTCCAAAGACCAACTCAAATCTTTACCAGAGTCTATCCGCCTCCAAACCACTCGTATCTAACCACAATTGACTCAATAACATCAAATATTGCTAAAGGAATCAATTACAATGCATAAATTTAGAATTTTCAAACTTTCTCCCAAAAAGTAAAAAATCGACCCCAGGCCCGCTTGGTCAAAACTCGAGGTTCGGACCAAAATCTATTTACCTATTTACGCCCGAGCTCGATTATGCAATTTATTTCGGAATCTGACCTCAATTTGAGGTCTAAATTCCTAATTTACAAAAAACCCCAGTTCTTCCTAAAGCCCTAGTTTTCTACCATGGAAGAACAAAGGTTGGGGCTAAAAATTAATAGGTGATGTTAGAAATGGAAGAAAATGAGTTAAAGTGTACAAACCTATGAATTGGTGTTGAGTTTTCTCTTCAAAATCGCCTCTAGGCTGAGCTCAAATGGAAGGTTTAATTATGAAAAATGGGAGAAACCTCATTTTGGAACTGTTTTAAATCACCGGCATCAGGTGTTCATCGCGTTCACGTGAAACTTGACGCGTTCGCAAAGAGCATGGCCTAAATGGCTTACGCGATCGCGAGTAACTCTACGCGTTCGCGAAGGTCTAGCCCACCTCACCTCCGCGTTCATGAGACTCGGCTCGGTTCATGTAGAGTTACCTCAACTCCCCCTGCCCAGCCTATCTAACGCTGATTCGCGTTCGCGTAGAGCAAATTCCCCAATGTTCCGTGTTCGCGACCATGGTCTCGCGTTCACGTAGGACAAAACCTCCCCAGTCCCAGATTCCCCTTCACGATCGCGAAGTATAATACACTCTGAAGCTCAAAAACCAGGTTTTTTTCTAAGTTCAAATAGTCTGTAGGCTATCTGAAACTCACCCGAGCCCTCGGGGCTCCAAACCAAACATGCACACAAGTCTAAAAACATCATAAGAACTTTCTCGCGTGATCAAATCGCCAAAAGAACGCCTAGAACTATGAATCGGACACCAAAATCAAATGAAATTTTCAAGAAACTTTAGAACTTCTATTTCAACAACCGGACGTCCGAATCACGTCAAACCAACTCCGTTTCTCACCAAATTTGACAAACACGTCAAAATATAGTAATGATTCCGGAACCAAAATACGGACCCGGTATCAACAAAGTCAAACATTGGTCAACGAAAATTTTAATTTTTCAACAAAATACGATATTCGCCCGTCCCAAATCACGATACTGACCATCTGGGACCGTCAAAACATGGATCCGGGTCCTTTTTCTCAAAACGTCGACCAAAATCAATTCAAATAGATTTTAAAGGTAAAATTTCTTACTTTATCAATTTTTAACATAAAAGCCTTCCGGAAAATATCCGGACTACTCACTCAAATTGAGAAAGGCTTAAAGGAGCTAACGGAGGCTTCGAAACACATATTTAATATTTAAAATTTAAAACTCTAGATGACCTACCGAATCATCACACATACCTAGGGTGTATATATGTAATAATATGTTACTTTCCACCGGCATATATGTTAAATAATATTATCTATCAAAGCTAGACAAATAAAAAGAAATTATCTAATTTTCCCACTGCTTTCATTGGGGTATAACTCTTATCTCGATGATCAAATTCTACTCCATTAACCGGTGAGTCACACCCTAAGAGGTCATTTCATCCATAGATAAGTTATGCAACGATAATAAGTGCAGAGATTAATAATGTAAATATTATAATGCAGGCAACAAAAAGTTTTGGTGCAGGTATTAGTTTTTGTTGAATGGTTATTTGCTATATTACAAATTTATATATAACTTATTATTTTGCTTTTAAACAACACAAAAGTTTGTTTACTTTTTTGAGGGTTACTTCTGTTATCTTTATATTTTTAATCCATGTATTACTAATAGTTGCATTTTTATTCCATATTATTCTGCAGAAAATAAACACATAAATTCTCCCATAATTTATGTATATATGAGAATAATGAAGGTAGCAGCCAAACTATCACAAATGCTGCATTTGTTTGTGTCTGAAATTATGCTCCATATCAGTTTCCTTGCATTGACTAATTATTTCTTCTTTCATTTTGTATGGAAACATTATTATTTGAGAAATTGAACAATTGGTTTCTTTGAGATTCTTTTGGTACAGTATGATTATTTTTAAAAAAATTTTTTAAACATTATGTCTTACAAGTACTTTTTGGTGTAGTTTTTTGACATTTAAGTGTCTGAATTGAAATCAAAGATGAGAAGGCTTGACCTTTGAGTTGAAAGTCATCATTCTATTCGAAATGAAAAGCGTGTAATATTATTTAAGAGGCCCACAATATAATATTGCCAATATTAGCAACGTGTCTTTCCTAAAGGGATTGTCTTTTCTTTTTCTTTTTTATTTGCTTAAAAAAAACATTTTACTACAAATTCAAATGTAACATGCTATAATACATTACAACAGTCTAACATGCTACCATGTTACCTTAATGACAAAGAACTCAAATCCTAGATCGACTGTCATCACCTTCCCATTATTCAACGAATACTTTAATTCATCTCCCCAAAATTGCATTATCGGAGTCGAGCCAGAATAATCGTTGGTGGACATTGATTTGTGGTTAGAATTCATGGTTTAATCATTATGTGTCTTAAATTTTATGTGCGTTAATGGTAAAAATACACCTCGTTTGAGTATAATGGAGTCTATTTCATGTGTAGGTGAATTGGAGATGGAAGCCGAGCTAAATGGATGCATAAACGTCAAAAATAAGCTCAAGAGTCAAAAAGGAGAACATGGCTATAGCCAGGCGTTTGGGCTGTAAAGCCTGGCCTAGCCAGGCGTTTGAGGAGCGTTTGGGCCCTAACGCCAGGGGTGACTAGGCGTTAGCCAGGTGTTTGTCCTGTAACGCCTGGTCCTCAGTCCAGTCCAAGTTTTAAAGGCTTTAAGTGTTTCCCGGTTTGACTAGAAGTATCCTACACGTTTAGGGTTTGTCCCAAAACATATAAATAGACCCAAAAACACAACTTTGAGAGACTTATGCCATTAGAGACAAGAGAAGCCTGTGGAACACTACTCAGAAGATCAAAACATTGATTTTTACATCCTTTATTCCTTACTCTGTAATTTAATTATGCAAGTTGTTTTGGATTTGATTATTATGAGCATGAGTAGCTAATTTCTTTAATCTAGGGTTTTGGTGGAACCCGTTGGGGGATGAACTTATTGTGATATTAATATAATTTGGTTGGTTGTTAATCTCTATTTGTTCAACTACGTTCTTGTTGTAGTTAATTAAAAGGATCCTCAATTAGCTGTTCCTATTTATTATGTATCTACTTGAGAGAGAGTGCATATTTAGGTAGTTGTTTGAACAACATCACTCCCGGAGTATAGACGAAAGTCATAACCGAGGGTTTAGAGGTTGGATTAGAGATAACGATACCTCGGGTGCAATCTAAAGTGAACTGTAATGCAATCTAGCTAGCGTAACTTGAGAGAGTGCGTCTAGTAAATTATCATAATTACTTGAGAGAGATATATGGTAGCTAGAGTGTTCATGATTGATAGAGACAACTAATCAAACTATAGGAAGTATCCAATAAAGAAGTTCACCGACGGGGGAAACCATAACCTTAGACCTGTATTCTAATTGTTTACACGTCATTGTTAGTTAATCTTTAGTTTATTAATTTTGTTCAGTAGAAGTAGTAAAACATTACCAATTGATATTCAAAATTCTTGAGAAAGTTGATTAAGTAAAAGTTCGTATTCTGACGGCTTGCTTGATACGTTAATTCCATGTGGGATCGACTCTGGGCTTAATACCCCGGATTATATTTGCAATACCCGCTTAGTCTTTTATTAGACGTAGTTGAGCATGATCAAATTTTGGCGCCGTTGTCGGGGAATTAACGGTGTTATCAATTAGAGTTGGAAGAAATACAAAATTCTTAAGTATAGTCAATTTTCTTCAGTTTTCATCTATACATTGAAATTTTAACATTTGCTAACTTGGTTGTACAAGTGCATGCCTAGAAACCCATCGAGAACCGTTGAAGTATTTGAAACCTTATCAGACCCCGAGAAAGTTTTCAAGGCCCTAAACCGGGCCAACCGCAAAAGCAAACAAACAACAACCATCAATTGAACAACTTGAACCCGACATGGAAGATCCAAACAATAGGAACAACAATGGGGATGATGTGTTAGACCCAGTTGTGCAGATAGGGGCAAAGGCTCCTTTATATGACTGGGCACAACCCACGGCAGAGAATTTGGCCACTGCGATACTAGTCCCTCAAATACAGGCTGAGTCCTTCCAGATTACAAATAATATACTGCACTTGTTGCAGAACAAGGGACTATTCTCAGTGTCATACATCGAAGACCCCCAACAGCATTTGAAGAATTTTCTGTCGATTTGCAAAACACAGAGGCAGCCAAACGTCACTCAGGAAGCAATAAAACTGTTGTTGTTTCCATTCTCAGTGACTGGAGCAACCCATACTTGGCTGAAATCACTCCCCATCAATTCCATTACCACATGGGAGGAGTTAGTTAAGCAGTCTGTGAACAAATTTCATCCACCCAACAAGACAGCTCAACAAATTGATGAAATCTTGAGCTTCATGCAGAAACCAGTTG
>MDKI01127172.1:0-81644 GCA_005239505.1 Nicotiana paniculata | reverse complement strand
ATTCCCTTCACATATTCTTCACAACATATAGAAATCATCAATTAAGCATGGAAATTACCATAACATCAGAATATTCACAATATAACGACTCACGATCATGCTAGACACCAATGTATAGATACTCGTCACCATGCCTATACATCGTATTTGACAATTAGCAAGTAGCAAATTATATTCAACTCATATTCCCTCAAGCTAAGGTTAGACCAAACACTTACCTCGGGCCATAAATATAGCAATCAACCCTCTAACACCACCTTTCCTTTAGAATTCAACTCCGGAATGGTATTATCTAGGCATAATCAACTCAAGTATATCAATAAGGACTCAATACTTCAATTACATAGCCTATTTACCCATCTCTATGCATTCTTTCAAAATAACAAAATTCGACCCCGGCCCGCTTGGTCCAAACACGAGGCTCGGACCAAAACCACGTCAGCCATTCACCCACGATCCCGAATATATAATTTGTTTTCAAATTCGACCCCAAAACAAGGTCTAAATCAAGAAAATTCAAAAGGGTCTAACTCTACCCCAATTCCCAATTTTCTACTCTAATTTGCATGTTTTAGGCTTAGGAATTCATTAGATATAGATGAAAAATGAAGGAAACGAGTTAAAATTTACTAACCCAAGAAGTTTTGATGAGGGATGGATTCAATGAATGCCTAAAGTCTTTGGAGAAGAAGAAGTTCGTTATTTTCTATAAAAATCCCGTAGCTACTGGTTCTGGAAATATTTATATACCACTGGACAAAATTGGCCTTCGCGATAGCGGAAGGGACGTCGCGTTCGCGGAGGGTAGATTGGACAGGCCATCGAGATCGCGAAGAGTAAACAAAAGCTGGGGTTCAGAAGTTGACTTACGCGAACGCGTGGGACATCTCGCGAATGCAATGAAGGAGACTTGTAAAGCTACGCGATCGTGGTCAACTGCACGCGAACGCGAAGAGGAAAAGAGGTCTAAGCCCTCAGGGTCAAATAACGCTATTCGATCGCAAGGTAATGGACGCGAACGCGATGAAGGAAAACTTAAAGCTTCACGAACGCGGAAGAGGCTTCGCGATCGCGAAGAACAAATGGACCTGCAACAGTTGAAACAAAAACCAGCAAGTTTTCCTAAGTTCAAAATCACTCTGAGACACCTGTGAAACACACTCGAGCCCTCGGGGTTCCTAAAAAATCACATGCACTAACTCAACAACATCCTACGAACTTAACCGTGCGATCAAATCTCCAATATAACATCAAAACAACGAATTAAGCCTCAAAATCCATGAATTATGTCGAATTTCATAAAACATCAAATTTTCAATTTTAGTCTGAAACACGTCAAACAACGTCCAATTTCAACAAAACTTCACCGAAATATTTTAAACCACATATAAGACTTGTACCGGGCGCCTGAACAAAAATACGGTCCCGATACCAACATATTCTAGAAAATTTTCTTTCACTCTTCTTCATAAATTTCAGAAAAATAATTTCGCTCAAAAATTCATTTCTCGGGCTTGGGACCTCGGAACCTCCGGGATCGTCAAATAACGGGTCTGGGTCCCTTTACCCAAAATGCTGACCGGAGTCAAATATATTCGTTTTAATATCAAATCTTAGCTTTTTCACCGAATTTCATTTTTAAGTTGTTCGGCTATGCGCCCAGACTACGCACGTAAATCGAGGGAACTACAAATGAGGTTCTCAAGGCCTCGGCAATATGGAATGGTTAATAAAATAGGTGATGACCCTTTGGTTCGTTACATTCTCCACCTCTAAAACAATCGTTCGTCCTCGAACGAACAGAAGAAAGAAGTACCTAAGTCGGGAAATAAATGAGGGTAACGGCTCCGCATATCGAACTCGGACTCCCGAGTCGATGCCCCAGGAGGCTGACATCTCCACTGAACACGAATAGAAGGGAAACTCTTGGATATCAACTAACAAACCTGCCGGTCTATAATAGCTACCGAATCCTCCTTATAAGATAAATCCTTGTCCAACTGGACAGTGCTGAAATCTAATACGTGGGCTGGATTGCCGTGATACCTCCGAAGCATGGACACATGAAAAACTGGATGTACGGCTGATATTGGGGGAAATGCAAGTCTATAAGCCACCTCTCCCACTCGATCAAGAATCTAAAACGGACCAATGAACCTAGGGCTAAGCTTTCCCTTCTTCCCAAATCTCATCATGCCCTTCATAGGCGACACTCAGAGCAATACTCGCTCACCAACCATGAAAGCCACATCTCGAACCTTACGATCTGCATAACTCTTTTTCCTGGACTGAGCTGTACGAAGCCTATCCTGAACTATCTTGACCTTGTCCAAGGTCCTGAACCAAATCTGTACCCAACAACCGAGCCTCTCCCGGCTCAAACCATCCAATCGGAGATCAACACCGCCTACCATATAAAGCCTCATAAGGAGCCATCTCGATATTCCACTGGTAGCTGTTGTTGTAGGCAAATTCTACTAAAGGAACGAACTGATCCCATAACCCTCCAAAGTCATTAACACAAGTTCGGAGCATATCCTCAAATATCTGAATAGTCCGCTCGGACTGCCCATCCGTTTGAGGATGAAATACTATGCTCAACTCCACCTAGGTGCCTAACTCTCGCTGAACTGCCCTCCAGAAATGCGAGGTAAACTGCGCACCCCAGTCCAAAATGAGAATTCCGGCACACCATGAAGGCAAACAATCTCCCGGATATAGATCTCCGCTAACCTCTCGGATGAATAGGAGACTTCCACATGAATGAAATGCGCTGACTTGGTCAGCCTATCAACAATGACCCAAACTGCATCAAACTTATTCCGAATCAATGGAAGTCAAGTAAAGAAGTCCATAGTGATCCTCTCCCACTTTCACTCGGAAACCTCAATCCTCTGAAATAAACCACCAGGCCTCTAATGCTCATACTTAACCTGTTGACAATTCAAACACCGTGCCACATATGCCACAATATGCTTCTTTATTCTACGCCACCCGTAATGCTTCCGCAAATCCTGATACACCATCGTGGCGCCCGGATGAATAGAGTACCGGGAACTATGGGCCTCCTCTAAAATCAACTCTCAGATGCCATCAACATTGGGCACAAAAACTCACCCCTGCAATCTCAAAACACCATCATCATCTAAGGTCACCTGCTTGGTGCCTCCGCGTTGCACCGTGTCTATAAGGACACACAAGTGGGAATCATCAAACTGCCGATCACGGATACGCTCTAATAATGAATAACGAGCGACCGTACAAGCCAACACTCGACTAGTATCTGAAATATCCAACCTCACAAATCGATTGGCCAAAGCCTGAATATCCAAAGCAAGTGGCCTCTGACTGACTAGAATAAAAGCAAGACTACCCATAGTAGCTGACTTCCTACTCAAAGCATCGGCCACCACATTGGCCTTCCCCGGGTGATATAAGATGGTGATATCATAATCCTTTAACAACTCCAACCACCTCCTCTGCCTCAAATTCAACTCCTTTTGGTTGAACAAGTACTGAAGACTCTTATGATCCGTGAGCACCTCACACGCCACGCCATATAGATAGTGCCTCCAAATCTTCAATGAGTGGACAATGGCTGCCAACTCCAAATCATGCACTGGATAGTTCTTCTCATTAATCTTCAACTGCATCGAAGCATAAACAATGACCTTGCCATCCTGCATCAACACTGCACCAAGTCCAATACGGGAAGCATCGCAATAGACTGTATAAGGCCCTGAACCAGTGGGCAAAACAAATACCGGTGCCATAGACAGAGCTATCTTGAGCCTCTGGTCATCGGGGCTGCAATAGATGAGAACCCCTCCAGGAACCGACGATAATAGCCTGGAAATCCCAAGAAACTCCGAATCTCTGTAGCCGATGCGGGTCTAGGCCAATTCTTGACTGCCTCAATCTTCTTCGAGTCAACCTGAATACCCTCTACTGATACGACATGACCCAGGAATGCAACTGAACCCAACCAAAACTCACACTTCGAAAACTTTGCATAAAGATGACTATCCTTCAGAGGGTGAAGAACCACTCTGAGATGCTGCTCGTGCTCCTCCTGACTGCGGGAGTATATCAATATATCATCAATTAAGACTATCACGAACGAGTCCAAATAAGTCCTGAGCACTCGGTTCATCAAATCCATAAAAGCTGTTGGGGAATTTGTCAACGCAAACGACATGACTAAAAACTCGTAATGACCGTACCGAGTGCGGAAAGCTGTCTTAGGGACATCGGATGCCCTAATCCTCAACTGATGTTAGCCAGATCTCAAGTCTATCTTTGAAAATACCTTAGCACCCTGAAGCTGACCGAAGAAATCATCAATCCTTGGCAGTGGATACTTATTCTTGATGGTAACCTTGTTCAATTGGCGGTAATCAATGCACATCCTCATCGTACCATCTTTTTTCTTCACAAACAATACCATAGCACCCCAAGGAGAAACATTGGGCCTAATGAAACCCTTCCCAAGAAAGTTATGCAATTGTTCCTTCAACTCTTTCAACTTTGGCGGGGCCATGCGATACGACAGAATAGAAATGGGTTTGGTGCCCGGAGCAAGATCAATGCAGAAATCAATGTCCCTGTCAGGTGGCATCCCCGGCAGGTTTGAAGGGAAGACCTCAAGAAACTCACGAACCACGGGCACCGAATCAATAGGTGGAACCTCAAAGCTGGAATCGAGCACATAAGCCAAATAAGCCAAACACCCATTCTCGACCATACGTCGAGCCTTTACGTACGAAACAACATTGCGGGTAGAATGACCATGAGTTCCCTTCCACTCCAAACGAGGCAAATCCGGTAAGGCTAAGGTCACCATCTTGGCATGACAATCCAAGATAGCATGATATGAGGATAATCGATCCATCCCCAATATAATGTTAAAGTCGACCATACCTAAAAGCAACAAATCAACACGGGTCTCAAGACCCCCAATCACCACAACACAAGAACGATGGGCTCGATCGACCACGATAGAATCACCCACCGATGTTGATACATAAACCGGAACACTCACTGGATCACTAGGCATGACCAGGTATGGTGCAAAATAAGAGGACACATACGAATACGTAGACCCTGGATCAAATAGCACTAAAGCATCTCTTTCACAAACCCGAATAGTACCTGTAATGACTGCATCTAAAGACTCAGCCTCTGGCCTGGCTAGAAGAGCATAACATCGGGGCTGGGACCCACCAGCCTAAACCACATCTATGGGACGGCCGACTGCTGGCTGGCCTCCACCTCTGGCGGCCTGAGATCTACTTCTACGACCTCTACCTCTACCTCTAGCACCTCTACTCCTACCTCTAGCTGGCTGGGCAGGCTGTGTAACACATGGTGCCTGTACCATGGCACGAGAACCCTGATGCTGCGAACTACCTAGTGCTCGAAGGCAAAGTCTGGCAAGGTGACCCAGATCGCCACAAGTGTAACAAGACCTCGGCTGCTGAGGGAACTGAGTCTGACCCTGTCGACCTGAATGACCACCTCAGAAACTCTGATGCGGTGGTGCACTGAAGGGAGCTAGTGGCGCACTATAAGGCTGCTGATCAGAATAGTGCGTCTGAGAACCATGACCACCTGAAGTACCATGGGAAACCTGGAGAGATGACTGGAAGGGTCTGGGAGGATGAAATCTACCTGAAGAATACCTTCCCCCAGATGAGTCTTCACTGAAAAGACCGAAATGATGGGGCCTCTTGTCAGCCCCCTGACAACCACCCTGTGACACAATCATCTCAATCCTCTTGGCCACATTGGCCGCATCCTGGCCAATCTGAAGTCTGATAGGCCATGCCAATCCCTCAATAAATCTCTGAACCCTCTCCCGATCAGTGGCAAGTATCATAAGAGCATGTCGGGCTAGAGAGATGAACCTGGTCTCGTACTGATTGACTGACATAGATCCCTGCTGGAGACGCTCGAACTGCCTTCGAAGGTCCTCTCTTTGAGTAATGGGAAGGAACTTCCCCAAAAATATCTCTGAGAACTGAGTCCAAGTCAAAGGTGTAGATCCCGCTGGGCTGGCTAAGCCATAGTCTCTCCACCAACTCTTGGTTGCACCGGATAACCGAAAAGTAGTGAAGTGAACTCCGTTAGATTCCACTATGCCCATATTCCGAAGAACTTCATGGCAGCTTTCAAAATGATCCTTGGGGTCCTCTGATGGTGAACCAGTAAAAGTAGCAGTGAATAACTTAGTGAACCTTTCCAGTCTCCACAAAGCATCTGCTGACATAGCTGCTCCCTCTGCTACCGGTGCTGCAATACCCGGCTGAGCTACTCCGGCAGGCTGAGGTGCCGGAGTCTGAAACTGTGGAGCTAGCTGCTCTGGCACGCGGGCGGCAGGAGTTTGGGCATCTCCCCCATCCAGAGAGACGACCGGCCCTGTAAGAAGAAGACCCTCATGGGCTACACTCTCCATGAGTCCGACTAGACAAAGAAGGGCGTCCCAAAGAACTGGGTATCTATGAACCCCTCTGGGACCTGAGCTGGTCTAACTGGGACTGCCGGAACTGGGACCTCCTCGTCAGACTCGACCTGAGGGTCCTCCACTCGGGCTGCTGCCCTAGGCTGATCCCGGCCCCGGCCTCGGCCTTTAACACGACCTCGTTCTCGACCTCGACCCCACGTAGGAGTTGTAGAAGGAGTGTCAGGTTGCTGGGCGGAACCAAGGGAAGCATGCGTCAACGCCATCTGCGGGAGAATAGAATAGAAACTCAATTTGTACTCAGAATTCATAGCGCACGACAGAGAAGAAAATAAATATCAAGTCATCCTTACTTCGCAGCCTTTGGGGGATAAATACATACGTCTCCATACCGATCCCTCAGACTCTACCAAGTTGTCCGTGAGTTGTGAGACCTAAGTAACCTAGTGCGCTGATACTAACTTGTCACGCCTTGAAATCCCAGCATCGGGCTGTGATGGCTTCTAACGTTGAACCTGCTAGACAAGCCAACGTACATAGATAAAATAGAATATTATCACCACTTTAATAGGAAAAAAATACAGTTTTTAAGCTAAGTAATGACAATCATAATACAACATCACAAAGTTTCCCTAAACCCGGAGTCACAAACTCACAAACTGTCCAAAAGAGTGCTAAATACGAGTGTGAAAAGCTAAAACATAGTTGTCTCGGAAACTAGAGGAAAAAAAGAAAAAAACAAGACACAAGTGAAATCAAAGGGATGGAAGAGGCGCCAAGGCCCACGAACGCCAGAGGGTATACCTTGAAGCCTCTAGGATATGCTGGAAGACACTCCCACTATTGATGACCTACGGGTCCGACTGCGTAATCTTCACAACATAAAGAAGTGCAGGTGTAGCATAAGTACAACCGACCCATGTACTGGTAAGTGCCTAGCCTAACCTCGGTGAAGTAGTGACGAGGCTAGAACCAGACTACCAAATAGACGCGTGCAGTTCAAATAAACATATATACATATATACAACAGATAAGCAACATAGGGAGAAAAAAATAAATAAAGGAAGGGGAACATGTTGTGGGGAGATAACAGTTTCATATAAGAAATCTCAATAAGGAAAAGAACGACAAAGCCAGCATATCAATAAGGACAAGAAATCCCAAACTTGCACGGCATCACCCTTCCTGCTTTTACTCTCGTCCTCACCATGCAATGTATAGTGTAATCAATGTAAATCATGGCACGACATCACCCTTCGCGCTTTTACTCTCGTCCTCACTATGTAATGTATAATGTAATCAATGTAAATCATGGCACGACATCACCCTTCGCGCTTTTACTCTCGTCCTCACTATGTAATGTATAATGTAATCAATGTAAATCATGGCACGGCATCACCATTCGTGCTTTTACTCTCGTCCTCAAAGTATAATCAATGAATATCGGTATGGAATGGTACATCGTACGGCACGAAATCACCCTTCGTGCTTTACACTCTTTCCTCACAATATCAAAAAATGCACGGCATCACCCTTCGTGCTTTAGCACTCTTCCTCACCCAAACAACAATCACAAACAAGGGCAAGGAAGTAAACATAATAGAATAGAAATAATAACCCCGGCAAGGGAACAATATCAAACAATGCACGGCATCACCCCTCGTGCTTTAACACTCTTCCTCACAATATAAAACAGTGCACGACATCATCCTTCGTGCTTTAACACTCTTCCTCACCCAAAAAGCAATCACAAACAAGGGCAAAGGAGTAAGCAAAATAAAACCGAAATCCCGGCAAGGGAACATCAATTAAACAATTAAATCCCGGCAAGGGGACATCAATTAAACAATTAAATCCCGACAAGGGAACAACAATTAAACAATTAAATTCCCGCAAGGGAAGAAAAACAGTAATCTCAACATCCCAATAAAGGCAGACAATATCAGAAGCAAGAATGACCCGACAAGGGTATATTTTAGTAGCTCTTTCTCTTTCTTTCACTTCATTTCATAATTCACTCTATTACTTGAGCCAATACTCCAAAGGATACAATTATCTCATATACCTTCGTCATTCGTATTACAATGTGAGCCAATTCTCTAAAGGATAAAATTATCTCATATACCTTCATCATTCGTATTACAATCTGATCCAATGCTCCAAAGAATACAATTATCTCATATACCTTCATCGTTCGTGTTACAGTTTAAGCCAATGCTCCAACATGGTTTAAAATTACAATTCCCTTCACATATTCTTCACAACATATAGAAATTATCAATTAAGCATGGAAATTACCAAAAAATTAGAATATTCAGAATATAAGGACTCACGGTCATGCTAGACACCAATTTATAGATATTCGTTACCATGCCTATACATCGTGTTTGACAATTAGGAAGTAGCCAATTATACTAAAATCCTCTTCCCTCAAGCTAAGGTTAGACCAAACACTTACCTCGGGTCCAAAATATAGCAATCAACCCTCTAACACCGCCTTTCCTTTAGAATTCAACTCTGGAATGGTATTATCTAGGCATAATCAACTCAAGTATATCAATATGGACTCAATAATTCAATTACATGCCTATTTACCCATGTCCATGCATTCTTTCAAAATAACAAAATTCGAACCCGGGCCCGCTTGGTCCAAACACGAGGCTCGGACCAAAACCACGTCACCCATTCACCCACGAGCCCGAATATATATATATATATTTTTTTTTCAAATTCCACCCCAAAACGAGGTCTAAATCAAGAAAATTCAAAAGGGTCTAACTCTACCCATATTCCCAATTTTCTACTCTAATTTGCATGTTTTAGGCTTAGGAATTCATTAGATATAGATGAAAAATGAAGGAAACGAGTTAAAATTTACTAAGCCAAGAAGTTTTGACGAGGGATGGATTCAATGGATGTCTAAGGGATTTGGAGAAGAAGAAGTTCGTTATATTTTATAAAAATCCAGTAGCTACTGCTTCTGGAAATATTTATATAGAACTGGGAAAAATTTCACTTCGCGATCATGGAGGGAGGTCGCGTTCGCGAAGGGTAGACTAGACAGACTATCGCGATCGCAAAGAGTAAAAAAATGCTGGGGTCCACAAGTTGACTTACACGAACGCGTAGGCCATCACGCGAACGCGATGAAGGAGACCTGTAAAGCTTCACGATCACGGTCAATTGTAAGCGAACGCGAAGAGGAAAAGAGGTATAAACCCTCAGGGTCTAATAACCCTACGCGATCCCGAGGTAATGGACGAGAACGCGATGGAGGAAAACTTAAAGCTTCGCGAACGCGGAAGAGGCTTCGCGATCGCGAAGAACAAACGGGCCTGCAACAGCTGAAGCAAAAACCAACAAGTTTTCCTAAGTTCAAAATCACTCTGAGACACCTCGGTAACACTCCCGAGCCCTCGGGGCTCCTAAAAAATCACATGCACTACCTCAAAAACATCCTACGAACTTAACTGTGCGATCAAATTGCCAATATAACATCAAAAACAACGAATTAAGCCTCGAAACCATTAATTCTATCGAATTTCATAAAACATCAAATTTTCCATTTTTAGTCCGAAACACGTCAAACGACGTCCAATTTCAACCAAACTTCACAGAAATATCTCAAACCAGATATAAGACCTGTACCGGGCGCCGGAACCAAAATACGGGCCCGATACAAACATATTATAGGAAACTTTCATTTCACTTTTGTTTATAAAGTTCAGAAAAAAAATTTCACTCAAAAATTCATTTCTCGGCCTTGGGACCTCGGAATTCGATTCCGGGCATACGCCCAAGTCCCATATTTTCCTACGGACTCTACGGGGCCGTCAAATCACGGGTCCGTGTCTGTTGACCCAAAATGCTGACTGGAGTCAAATTTATTCAATTTAATATCAAATCTTACCCTTTTTCACATAATTTCATATTTAAGCTGTCCAGCTACGCGTCCGGAATGCGCACGCAAATTGAGATAGCTACAAATGAGGTTTTCAAGGCCTCGGAAGTATGGAATGGGCAATAAAATAGCTGATGACCCTTTGGGTCATTACAATAGCTTAACGGGGAGCATTTGAATACATATTACACATAAAGTGTTTACAACACAAGCATGTTTGAAATGTCATCTCCTACATCAATCATGATTAAAACTTACACCAAGTTGTACGGGCACCATGCAGGTTCGATTTCTAAGAAGAGGGAGGTTTAGTCATACATACCTCAACTGAGCTACTTTGACTCTACAATTATCCAGAACTCTTAGCAACCTCAATCTATTGTAGCGATATAACAAATTGAACGAAAAATTAGGAAGACATTCATGGTTTTAGCCCACTTGAGCATTTTATCATACTAAGTCTATATCAAGTTTTCAAGGTTCTTTTCATGGGAGGTTTCATCTTCCATGACCCATTTATCACCATTCTTAGATTACATTCTCCCTACACTCTTTTATCTTACATGCATGCAATGTAATCACCCCCATCGCCATGAATTATCACACTAGTATCCCATTATAGTTATGTTTGGAGTCAACAGTCGGGTTGATGAAGTCTTACCTCATAGGATAAATAATTTGGTGCCCATAATTAAAGATCAATTTGATGAAGATTAGGCCCTCCCTCTGGAACTCTCTCTCTCACTTAAGAAAATATAAGAAAATTGGCTCAAACTGGTCTAAATGGGTGTTTTATCGGAATAGGGCCAGTTTCAAAATAAGAAAAATGGGTGCCCCGACACAGGTCTACGAAGAAGTGACTGCAAAAGAAGAAGTGACTGCATAAGGGTTATGTGATCCCCAAAGTGACTGCAAAAGAAGCTCCCAGAAATTGAAATTTTTTCTATCAAGATATGCGACCAGTATGCGGTCCGCATACTTGTTCTGCGGTCGCATAATGCACTGTAGAACCCCCGTTGCAAAATCCCAAGATAAATTATGCGGCCAATATGCGGCCCGCATAATGATTATTCGGTCGCATAATTAACCGCAAATCTGACCTCAAAATTGGCCAAACATCCAGCCTCACTCTGCGGCCTGTATGCAGTCCGTAGAGTGATTATGCGGCCTCATAATGGGCCGCAGAAATGCACAAATCTACCAAAACGTTTCCTTTAGCAAACTCGCCACGAAGAATTTCTACTATTATAACACATAAATATAATCTCGGCACCACAAAGTTCAGAGTATCTAGGTAGAGAATTTTATGAGGCCTTACATTCATATTCTTTGGATTAATTATTGGGACCAACCGAAGTCACTAGATTGTGATTAATATGAACCTTTTTGACTTGAAATGGTGTTTGGTATGTTGAATTTCTGGAGGAGAAGCGATAGTTTAAGTTTGGGGGTCTGATAAGTGGGTATTTTACCAACTTATATCGTCTTTAATCTTAGATTTTTGCTATGTTTGATTGATAACATCATGTGTTTAATGTTAGCTACTTCTATTATATAGGTTTTATGTGATTGTAAAGAAACCAAGTGAAAACGAGTAAAAAATGAGCTAAAATGAAGAATGGAAATTTGCCCAGTGAAGTAGGAAGCCAAACCTTCACGAACGCGAAGGATAGCCCGCGAATGAAAATAAGCGGGAAGCCAAACATTCACGAATGCGAATGATATATCGAGAACGCGAAGGTGCAGAAATAAAACCTTTATGAACGCAGAGTATGGATCGGGAACGCGAAGAAGAAATGGGCGAAAAAAACTAGTCAGTTCTTGAATTTCATGTTTTTGACCCCAAACCATTCAATACACAACCTAGTATCTCTTTGGCATATCTTTGAATAATTTTGAGTCCCTTGACTAGAGAAGACAAGTGTGGAAGCTAGGGTTATTGCACACACACTTGGTTCTTGAAGATTTAAAGCTTTTGGTTGGGAATTTCTTACCCATTTATGTTTATTTCTTTATTTCCTTGCTTTGTATTGTATATCTAAGTATGTATTATTTATTCCAACACTTGAATCTTGTTTATGGGAATATTCATATTTAAAGTGTGGATGAAATATCTTTTTGTGCTTATTTATTGAACAATTATTAGTTATACTGAAGCGAGTTATTGTTTCTTTAATTATTCTTGTTCATTAATATTCCTAAAGGGATTAACTAAACCTATGACTCGTAAATTTACTTTGAATTAATTCTGGGAAAGATAATTTGGGGTTGAGAAAGATAAAATAACAAGAACTGGAGGTGTTAACCGTCACTTTATAGATTCTAGTTGGGGATAGCATTGAACTACTTGTAGCATATTCGGGCGTGCTTAATCTTTTAATTTTTTTAGGGATAATTAAATTAGGAAGTCTTGTTAGTCTTCAGAAGAAGATAACATAGAGTTATTACCCGAGGCTAATTAACATAAACTCACTCATATTCGAAAAATCATGAAATACATTGGATCGTTATTTGAGTGTAATTCTCAATGCGTCCATACTTGTAGCCATTGATCATTTACATGCTTTATAGGTTAGTTTATATGTTCGCATTTAGATATAAATATTCTTAAAACCATTCTAAAAGTTTGGCTTAGCATAATAAGTGATAATTCTATTACATGCCTAATCACCTGCATATTGTTCTCTATGGGATTCAACCCTGACTCATATTTGGGTAAATTTTATTTTAATTTGACCGTGTCCATTTACTTTCTAGTAGTGGATTTGGACTTCATGAGTTGCTAAGAAATTTAGGATAGAACTAGAAAAATTCTGTGAACCGTTTCAAGTGTCCACTCCAGTTGGAGAATCAATTATAGTTAGACGTATCTATAGGGGGTGTCCAGTCAAAGTGTATTATCGCCTTGCTGTAGCAGTCTTAGTGGAACTGGAGAATATAGACTTTTATGTAATCATGGGCATGGATTGGTTAGAGTAGTGTTATGCCACAGTGGGTTGTAGAACAAAAATAGTTAGTTTCGAATTTCCCGGTGAACCAGTCTTAGAATGGAAGGTAATGCAGTAGAAATTATGGGTAGGTTTATTTCCAACCTAAAAGCTAGAAAGATGATTTCTAATGCGTATATCTATCATATGGTTTGAGTTAGGGATGAAGACTCCCATTATCCAATAAGTACCAATTGTTAATGAGTTCACATAAGTGTTTCTTGAAGGTCTTCTTGCAGTCCCTCTTTATCGAGATGTTGACTTTGGAATTGATCTACTCCCTAACACTAAGTTGATATCTATTCCGCCTAATAGAATGGATCTAGTAGATTTGAATGAGCTAAATGTCCAGTTGAATGATATTCTTGATAAGGGATTTATAAGGCCAAGTATCTCACCTTGGGGCGCACGGTCTTGTTTGTCCGAAAAAAGGATGGGTCTTTGTGGATGTGCATTGACTATCGTCAGTTGAATAAGGTCACTACCAAGAACAAGTACCCTCTTCCCCTAATAGATTATTTATCTGATCAACTTCAACGTGCCCAGTGTTATTCCAAGAATGACTTCATATGGGGGGTACCATCAGTTTAAGGTTAAGGAAGTGGATATTCCAAAATCAACTTTGAGGACTCAAAATGGGCATTTTCAATTTTCGGTAATGTCATTTAGTTTAGGAATGCACTAGCGGCTTTCATGGACCTAATGTATATGGTCTTCAAGACTTATTTTGATTTGTTTGATATTGTGTTTATTGATGACATCTTGATTTATTCCCATAGCGAGACTGATCATGCGAAACATCTCAAAATTGTGTTATGGATATGGCAGGATCACAAGCTACATGCAAAATTTTGTAAGTGTGAATTCTAGTTGAAATCAGTAACATTTTTGGGTCATGTCATCTCAGGGGAAGGCATGAAAGTGGACTTTCAGAAAATAGAGGCAGTGAAGAATTGGCCAAGACCCACCTCAGTATCCGATATAAGAAGTTTGATGGGTCTAGTAGGCTATTATAAGCATTTTGTAGAGGGATTTTCCTCTATCTTGTCCCCTTTGACCAGGTTGACTCAGAAAAAGGTCAAGTTTCAATGATCAAACATTTGCGAGAAACGTTTTGTGGATTTAAAGAAGTGGTTGATTTCAACTCTTGTCTTGACACTGCCGGAAGGAACCGAAGGGTTCGTCGTTTATTGTGATGCTTCAAGGGTTTATCTTGGGTGTGTGTTAATGCAGCATGGTAAAGTCATATACCACACATCAAGAGGCTCACAAGAAGATTTATCCGACTCATGATCTTGAGTTAGCAGCTGTTGTATTTGCGCTTAAGATCTGGCGGTATTATTTATATGGGGTGCATGTTGTCATTCACAGATCACAAGATTGTCCAATACATCACCAAGAAAAGAGAATTGAATCTACGTCAGAGAAGCTGGCTCGAATTGCTCAAAGATTGTGTTGTTGAAATTCTTTATCATCCGGAGAAAGCAAATGCTATAGTCGTTGCTCTTAGTCGATGTTCTATGGGAAGCTTAGCTTATGTTGAAGAAGACAAGCGAACTATGACAAAGGAAATACATTGCATAACAAGTTTAGGAGTTTGACTTTGGACTCAGAAGATGGTGGCGTTGTTCTTCAGAATAGGGCTGAATCCTCCATAGTAGCCGAAGTGAAGGAAGTGCAGTTTAGTGATCCCTACTTATTGCAGCTGAAGGAGGGGATTCACAAACACAAGACTACAACTTTTGAACAAGGGGGAGATGATGGTACTTTGAAGTACAATGGCAGACTATGGGTTCTAGACGTAGATGGGCTTAGAGAGCGATTATGTCAGATGCCCACAAATCCAGGTATTCTGTTCACCAAGGTTGCACAAAGATGTATCATGATATTAAGGAGATCTATTGGTGGAACGACAGGAAACAGAACGTAGCAGATTTTTTGGCTAAGTGTCCAAATTGTAAACAGGTGAAAAGCAGAAACTTTTGAAGGTAACTAACCTTCTCATTAAGACCTTATATTACAATCTCCATGTCTTTTAGTACCTCAAGAGTTTAGTAAAAGTGTATTCATTCATATTAGTATGCACATGTTCATGATATTTTAGTGTTCACGTGCTTCTGTTAGTCTTCCTTAAAGTCCAGAGTTAGTCGTAGTCACAATCAGGACAATCATTCGAGGATGAATGATCCTAAGGGGGAGATAATGTAACACTTCATAAACCTGAATTAGTTGTGTATGTATTAAATAAATATTAATGTGAAGTCCTATGAATATGTATGGTGGAAACTGTTGTTTGGGAATCAAGGCCTATATTGAGGTGCATAAATTCGATAGAATCGACTATGTTTATGGGAGGTACATCTTATAGTCTTAGACCGTGCAAGGCCGTGAAAACTCATGGCCATAGACAGTGCAAGGCCATAAAAACTCATTGCCATAGACAGTGCAAGGCCACAAAATTCACTGCCCCGGGCAGTGCAAGACATTGTCCAGGGCATCAACCTCCGCGACCAAGACAGTGCAAGGCATTCCAGTTTTGGCGCCTTTGATGGCGCCTTGCATAGTTATTTTGGCGCCCTGAAAATGCCTCACTCGAGCGAGGTTTACCTAGCCTATTTTTATTTCCTCCTCAATTTTGGGGCGTGTTCACTTATTTAAAAGCCGTACCTCATCCCCCCCCCCCCCCCCCACACCCCAAACATAATAACCTACTATAGAAAGGGGAGCTCTGAAAAACCTAACTTCCTCAAGGTCCCTCCACCATTCAAGGTAAGTTCTACCGACGATTGTAATTTACTCCAAAACCTTATTAACATGGGTAAATCCTTCTACTCATTGGATATTCGGTCGATACACAATTTTTGAAAAAGGAAACCCTAGAATTCGAATTCAATAAGAATGAACTTCGAAAAGGTAATGCTTCTACTACGTAATAATTTATAACTATGAATTGATGTGTTTTTTGGGAGAATAGTAAATGGGTTTTATAAAGAGAACCATAAGAACTATGCTAGGGTTTTGGATTGTTTGATTATGATATATGTAAGCCTTTGGGTGATAAGAAATGATGGTATTTGGGATTTTAAATTGACATAGAAATATTAGAATGAGAACTTATGAAGAAAAGACAATTTACTAAGGGCTATGAGACTTTACACCAATAAGGTATTTGATAAAATTCCTAAGTTACTAAATCAGGAGAACTATGCTAATATTGGTTCCTCTTGATATATATATTGACGTAGATTATCGTTGAAATAGGCGACGAATATCATGATACTCTTAAAAATGGTTGGAGCTAAGGTGTGTGAGGCCAACTATCTTTGTTTTTGGGAATGTTTATGATAATCCCATGTCATATTCTTTATGATGGTTACATGTTTCCATAGAAAGTAAATATGCCTTAGTTCCATGAATTGTCGTAGAACTTCAATTCTCTATATGGAATAGTTTTATAATCGTTCAATCTCCTGTGAGTTTAAGTGATGAAAAATCAATTTGTTATAAATATGTCTCAATAAAGTTCTATTAAACATTCCAGTATCATGTAACCTTATAGGGTTCATTATTTCAGTATCATATATTGTATTATGATTTTCAGTTCCTTATTTTAAATCCTTAATGTTTAACCCATGTATTTGGTCATGAGGCCATAGTTCATGATTTATGCATATTTTGGTCTAAGGCCATACTTTATGATTTATGCATCTTTGGGCCTGAGGCCATAGTAATGTATAAGTATACTTGGGACCAAGGACGTAGCTTGTGCCCATGTATATTGGGCCTGAGGCTATAGTTTATCATATAAACAAGTTGTTCATCATTTAGAAGAGGGAGTATACATATCATTACTTCCGTGTTTTGTTATCAATTTATCAGTTATCAATTCTCGGTTATCTATTCATTTCTCAGTTATCAATTATCAGTTCAGTTTTAGTTTTATTTACTGATGTCCCTTTTGTCCGGGGCCTGTATCTCGCGATGCAGGTAACGATTTAGATGTTTACGACCTTGCTATCTAGGACATATTGTATAAGCTATTGGTGAGTCCCAGTATTTCGGGGCATTATCCCTCTTTTTCCCAGTCTTTATAGTATTTCAATTATTTGGTATACCGGGGACCTTGTCCTGGTAAATACTTAGGATTTAAGTGTTCTTAGAGGCTTCGTATACTATAATTCAGTTAGTAAGATATTAGATGGATTTTATGTGTTAGCTTGTCAACTACTCATTTACAGTGCCATACTTTTTAGTACATACCACATTTATGGTATTCTAGTCAGACTCTTTAGTAGATCATCATGTTGTATATTTATATTTAGCTTACAATTATACCACATGTTGATCCAGCCATTCAGTTTATTGTCTCGGTCACATGCAGGCAGGCACCGAGTGTCGTGTTACGCCCATGCGATGGTTCGGGGTGCAATAGTGGTTTTCATCTATCTCAGCCCCATTAGCTAGGTTGACCTATAATGAAACTCTTTTTGAAAATGGTACGGCAAGTGTGAGGTGAGCTTTCAAAAGATCAAGATTTAATTGACTACATCCCAGACGTTGGTGTTTCCTAAATGTTTGGGATCTTACCTCGTATATTGTGATGCATCAAGTATTATGCTTAGAGCAGTATTACTGTAGGACAGTAAGGTGATTGCGTATGTTTCTCGGCAATTGAAGGTTCATAAGAAGAATTACCCTGTGCATTATTTTGAATTAGCAGCCAATATTCACGCACTGAAGATTTGGAGGCACTATATATACTGCATTCCATGTGCGGTCTATACCGACCAACGGAGTCTCCAACATATGTCCAAGCATAAAGACCTCAATTTGTGGCAGTAGAGATGGTTAAAGTTGCTAAAAACTATGATATCACCATATTATATCATCCGGGGAAGCTAAACATATGGTTAATGCATTGAGTACGAAAGTTGAGAGTGTTGGTAGCTTGGAATTGGATGTTCAGACTTCGGACAACCGGTTTGTGAAGTTAGATGTTTCGAAGCCTAGCCGGGTTCTTACTTGTGTTGTGTCACAATCATCATTATTCGAGTGTATCAAGGCTTACCAGTTTGATGATCCTCACTTGTTGGTGTTGCAATACATAGTGCAGCGGGGTGGTGCTAAGAAGGTTATGATTAGAAATGATGGTGTTATGTGGCTTCACGACCGAATTTGTATTCCAAATATTTTTGGGTTGATAGAGTAGATCCTTGATGAGGCTTCTTGTTCACGCTATTCCATTCACCAAGGTGGCACAGAGATGTACCGTGACTTGAAGCATCACTATTAGTGGCGGAGAGTGAAGAAGGTTATTGTTTCTTATGTCTCTCGGTGTTTGAATTGTTAACGGGTGAAGTATGAGCATAAGAAATCGGGTTGGGGTGACTCAGGGATTGGAGATACTAGAGTGGAAGTTGGAGCACATAACTACCAATTTTGTGGTAGTCTTACCACGAACCCTGAAGTAATATGATGCATCCAGGGTTATCTTGGACCGATTGACTATGTCCCCGCACTTTATTAGGGCGATGACTTCCTATTCTTCGGAGTGATTGGCTCAGATTTACATCCACTAGGTTAGCTGCCTACACAACGAGCCCTTCATTTCTAATTGAGGCACAGAGTTCAAATCGTATTTGTGGAGAGCCCTGCAGCATGAGTTGGGCTCGTAGGTCGAGTTGAGTTATGCATTTCATCCTCAAATGGACAGACGGTCTGAGAAAAATATCCAGATATCGGAAGACATGTTGCAGGCCTGCTCTAAGGATTTCGGGGGGTTGGTGGGGCCATTTATTACCTTTACCGGAGTTCTCCTACAACAACATCTATGAGTCGAGCATCCAGATAGCTTTGTACAAGGCCTTATATGGGATGCATTGTCGTTCGATGATTGTTTGGTTTGAACTCGATGAGGCTAGATTGTTGGGCACTGATTTGGTTCGTGATGTTTTTGAAAAGGTTAAGGTGATTCAGGAGCGACTTCGTACAACTCAGTCCATGCATAAGAGTTGTGCCGATTAGAAGGTTCTAGGTGTTTCATACATGGGCGGGTGAGAATGTTCTTCTCCTAGTGCCGCCCATGAAGGGTGTGATGCACTTTGGGAAGATGGGAAAATTGAGCCCGAGGATCACTTGCCCAATTGAGATCTTGGAGAGGCTTGGGAAAGTTGCTTATAGTCTTGCATAGCCTCCTATCCTAACAGGGGTACATCCATTATTTTTCATTTCTATACTTCAGATGTAGCAAGAGGATAGATAACATTCTTTGGACTTTAGTACGGTGCAACTTGAAGAAAATTTAACCTATAAGGAAGAGACAATGGCTATTATAGACCGGCATGTTCGTAAATCGAGATCTATCGCGCCCGTTTTCTCAAGAAAAGGTGTTTCGACGTGTTAGAACTCTTTCAAAGGAGGTATTAAAAGAAAAGAGTCTCCACCTAATGATTTTTAAGGTGCTTTAGGGCACTTATTTGCAAATAACATTATTTGACTAGTCAACGCCACCAAAGATCCTGTAAGGGCTCAAATTACTTTAAAGAGAAGGTGTTACTCTCTCTTCGAGGTCCACAACTGTGGTTCACAACCGAACATTGAACTATGTGGATTACGTAATTATGCTATGTGATCAAATGATTAAAGGGAAGTATAGAAGTTTAAAAGTCTTATAATAACACATGAGAATTGGTACAAATCTTAATGATTACAAGGTTACAAATACATTGGTCTATATTAAATGACTAGGTGTAGATATCAAGTATATAAAGAAAAAGAGGGGTACTAAGTTTCTTAGCCTAATGGATCACCCCGTGAAACATAAATAATACTTCACAACGTCATTTAGGCATGAGTTGCTCATTTTATTTATCGGACACAAACTATCATCTCCTGCTAACATATTACTATGTTAAAGTTGTTTATCTATGATCCAGGAGGCCTTGGACCTACTATTTGGATAGTTCTAGACTTTACTTAGGTCGATCAAAAATGATGTAACTAAGAGATATTCAAAACGCAGGATTACTCTTGTTCGATCCTATTGACATGTTTTCTAAGCCAGTAGAAGTATTTATAGCCAGGTTCTTCTAATAGTGGGTGTTTGATCGCAGATTCGTCATGCTTGTTCTTATAGGCATGTTATCTAGATGGGGCAGAGTAATAAGATAACATAATAAGTAGTCGATTAGTTAATAATTAAAACATTATAGACTTGGTATCTAGACGAGGAATAGCAAAGGCAGATATTAATACGATTATATAGGCATGCTATTTAATAGGCACACTGCAGTTGCACAAATTTAGCGAATAGTTATTGATGCTTAGTTCCTATAGGCATGCTATCTAATAACGTATATAAGTAGACATGTAAACAAGTAAATCACTTAAACTCATGCTTATGATAATGTGTGGGCATTAGGCAAGTTGAGTAGGTGAAATGTTTGAATCCCTATAGGCATGATGTTTATTATTATATAGATGGAACTTTGAACAAAATAGCAAACAAGCATGTAGACCCTATAAGCATGTTATCTACCCATTCATGCGAAACTTAAACATCCCAGCCCCCTTTTTCACTAATCTCCCCATCATTTATTGTTACAGATTATTACAAGCTTAGAAATAGAAAAATAGAGTGATTACATACTTAATAAGGTCATTTTAAGCCCAAATACAACAATTACAGGTCTAGCTCAAGTACAAAATAACCTAGTAGTGCCTTCAGGACCTTCACTAGCCTTACCCTTGCGTATCGAATAGGCCCAAACGCCCGACTTACAAGCATGCCTAACCCATGTTCATATCCATTAACACACATATGGCCCAATAAGTCAGGACCCAAATGTGAAGTAAATTGTCCTGCTTACCCATCAAAGACATCAATAAAAAGGACATAATATCATTCAAGTGACTCATAGTTCAGGAAACAACATATGCATAGGGGTTCCGATTCTCACAATCACCAGCATGAAGACTTTTTAAGTGTCATACTAAGGATGATTTTTAGCAAGTAGAAGAGAACATATGCATAGGGACTTCTTAATCACACAGAATGAGCATGTGTATTGGGATTTCAATTTAGCAAACAAACTTTGAATAACAAATTTTTTAAGATACACCTAATTAGTTGTAGGAATAAGGAAACAGGAATCCATAAAGTAAATGATCTAAGCATGAGATTTCAAGTCAACATGGGGCATGAATTGTTTCTAGGTAGACGGACAAGTGACAATGACATGCTCAAGATACACCCATTAGGACATATACCCCAATAATTACCAGGAGAATGCAAGGCATGACCCCGCTAAGAATTGCAGGCCAATTCATGGAAAGTAGGAGCGTTAATAACGAAACTTATTAAAGAAACTTTGGGTCAACAGGAAGCCAATAATGCAGAGTAAAACATAAATATTTAAAGTTGTAAAGAATGAACGATTAATATGAAGGTCAGGTGACACTTCAGAGTGTCGGAGTTCATAATGGGCAAAGAGTAGATTGTCACATAAAGGGGCTAGATGCGGATTTCATTTTTATAGAGCGGTAATGGTGTAACGACACGACCGTTCGTTTCGTGAGATTTACCCCGTTTCCCCCATTTATGCTTTATCATATATTTCTTAGCCTATTTATGTTGTGTTGGGTCAGTTGGTTTGGGTTCGTAGTGGTCATTGGGAGAATTGAGGCATTTAGTCTCTTAAAGTAGCCTAATAGTTGAAAAAAAAAAGTCACTTGAGAGTTAACGTATTGATGAACAACCTCAGAATGTGGATTTTATTGCTCAGATAGCTTCGTTAGGTGATTTGGGACTTAGGAGTGTGTTTGGATTGAAGTTTTCATGTCTAGTGTAGAATTTTGCTTGAATTGGCGAAAGTTAGTTTATGGTGATTCCCGCTCGATAGTGGAAAATAGGATATCGGGGTCGGAATGGGATTCTGGAAGTTGGAACAGGTCCGTAATGACATTTTGGATATGTGTGCAAAATTTCAGGTCAATCGGAGGTGTTTGGTTTGTTTCGGCGTTGTTGGCGAAACATAGAAGATTGAAAGTTCATAGGTTTGAATTTGATTTAATTTTAGTGTTTTCATGTTAGTTTTGGTGTTTCCAAGGCTCGACTAAGTTTGAGTAATTCTATGGGGTGTGTTGGTATATTTGGTTGGGGCCCCGAGGGGATCGAGATTAATTTCGGATGGTTGGCTCAGTTTTGAACATAGGAAATTGCAGCAAATGGCTGCTGGTGTAAAGTTTCTGGTGTGTGGCTGCACCTGCGGATGGGTAGCTGAAGGTGAAAAGGGAGGCTAGGCAGGAGGAGTTTGCAGGTGCGAAGAGTTGGACGCGCCTGCGAAGCCGCAGGTGCAGAGATGAGATCGCAGGTGCGAAAATTTGTCCATTCATGGGATTTTGTAGGTGCGCACCTGGGACCGCAGGTGCGGGTCTGCAGGTGCGATAAAAGGACCGCAGGTGCGGATTAGCTGGGCAAAACACTATAAATGAAAGCCTCCGTGAAATTTTGGTCATTCTACCATTGTTGCATGCCGCTGGATCTTATTTGAGGGCAATTTTAAGAGAGAATGTGAGGGTCTTCAGTGGAGGTAAGTTCCTAAATTATTAATGTCGTTTCTATGTTATTTTGTTCGGATTAGGCTTGTAATTTGAAGGATTATAGTAGAAAAAGTTTAGAAAATTCTTTTGGCGATTTGAGTAGGCAATTGTGGTCCGATTGTGGTGTTTTTGGTATGTGTGGAATCATTGGAAGACGAGGTTTCTAGTGATGCAAACTTTATCGAATTCTGAGACGTGGGCCCGGGGCTCGGGTTTGGCCCAATTTTTAGATTTTTGTATAAATTGATAGTTTTCGATTGGGTTGTGTTCCTTTAGTATATATTAATGATGTTAAACTAGTTTTGGTTAGATTCGGAGCAATCAGAAGACAATTTGAGGGACAAGACCATAGCGGACTAGTATTGTGGCCCGGTAGAGGTAAGTAATGGTTATAAATCTTGTCCTGAGGGTATGAAAACCCGGACGTCATATTTCTCACTGTTTTTAGAATGGCGCACATGTCGGATGACGAGTATGTGGCGCACACTGATTTTTGGATTTGGACTTGGTCCTCTCCGCGGAAACTGTTGAGTTGCGTATTTTACTCTAATTGATATGTTAAATTGTGTTCTAAAGATTATTGCTATATTTGGGCTATAAGCCATGTTAGGGGCCTTTTGCCGACTTGTTTAGACCCCTTTGGGGTTTTTTACTGCTATTTTCCTCACTATTTATTGATGATTTCACTCACTAAAATTGTGCTTACTGTTTTCGAAACTCGGCCTGATTTACATTACTTTGAGATTTAAGAATGATGTTTTGGGTCGAGTACCCCGTTTTACTGATTCACCCAAGGGGATTTCGAGAGATTCTGACTGAGTGAGGCCGAGGACCTGATTGTGAGGATATGATACGCTACGAGGTGGCTTGATATTAGAGCTTGGGTTGAAGGAGCCCCTCCGGAGTCTGAACACACCTCTAGTGAGCGCAGGTACCTATTTAGTGCTTAGTGCTGAGTGCCGAGTGATGAGTGATTGGGAGGCATGAGTGACTGTGAGGTTGCCCATGGGGTTGATACTGAGTTGGTGTGAGGTGCTGAGTGATTTTCTGCCCGAGGGGCGACTTATGATTCATGTTTTTGCCCGAGGGGCTACTTATGATTTATTTCATTTTCATACTAAATCTTTCGGTCTGAAATTGTTGAAAATATACATTTTTCAAAGGCTGTGCATATTGTGAATTGATGATATTGATTTTTATGTGTTTTCTTGCCGCTTGGACTTGATTAGTTTTCCTACTACTGAGTTGACGTACTCACATTACGCCCTGCACTCCTATGTGCAGATTCAGGTGCAGATACCGAGCATTAGATATCTATTATTTGCGGAGCCGGTGTGCGGGATATAGAGGTATCTGTTCAGCGTCTGCAACATCTCTGTTTTCCCTTCTTTGTTGTATCTAGTAATTCGTTCAGAGGTTTTGTATTATAATAGTATACCGTTTGGAATATTTTTCTTAGATGCCCATGACATGTTGGCTCCGGGTTTTGGGTTTGGTTGAACTGTCTATTGGCCTAATATATTTAGTAAATTTTGTATACTTTATGAAATGCTTGAAATTGGTTGGGATTTTTGAAAGAAACTGTAAATATGTGATTATTGGCTAGCCTAGTCCCACGATAGGCGCCATCATGGCCGGTTTAGGATTGGGGTCGTGACAGTTTGGTATCAGAGCCTAGGTTACAGAGGCTCAACGGTCATGAGCATGTTTAGTAGAATCTTGCGGATCGGTACGGAGACGTCTGTACTTATCTTCGAGAGGCTGCAGAATCCTTAGGAACCATTTCTATCTTTCTTGAACTCTTTCGTGCTAGTCTATTGATTATTGAAATATAAACTTACGTTGTTTCATTCTCCCATAGATGGTGACCACATGCAATACCGATCAGGGTGACCAGACACCAGCTAGACCAGCGACAGGTCGAGGCCGCTGTCGAGGCCGTGGTAGATGTAGGGGGCCAACCCGTGCAACAACCGAGACAGTAGCACAGCGGTACAGAGGGCGAGGATGCCCAAGGGTTTCTAGATGAGTGCTAGAGGATACTACGTACTGCGGGTATTTTGGAGACCAGTGGGGTCTCATTTGCTATATTTCAGTTTGCGGGTGCTGCTTTTACTTGGTAGTAGTCATTCGAGAGGCGTAGGCCGGTTGGTTCAGCTTCTCCCACCTGGAAGCAGTTCTCCACGATCTTTTTGGAGAAGCATGTTCCTCAATCCCACAGAGAGGAGCAGCGCAGACAATGTGAGCAGCTGCGCCAGGGAGAGTTGTTAGTTACTCAGTACGAGATGAGGTTTTCCGAGTTGGCTAGGCATGCTTCTCAGATTGTCCCTACTGATAGGGAGAGGGTGAGGAGGTTTGTAAATGGTCTTACTTATTAGCTCATGTTATTTATGACTCGGGAGAGAGTGTTAGATTCTTCATTTGAGTAGGTTGTTGACATAGCTCAAGATATTGAGTCGGTTCACCGATAGGAACAGGAGGAGAGGGAGGCCAAGAGGCCTCGTGGATCGGGAAGTTCTAGTGGTGCTCCCTTCAGGGGGCAGTTTCATCATGGGAGGGGTTGTTCATTCAGGCCTCTTCAGTCAGTCTGCCCAGCGTATAGTTGTGCATCTTCGGGGCATGGTCCCCGTGGTTCTCCGCCAGGCCGTACTTCATTTAATACCCTCCCATTTCAGAGTGTAGCTCGAGCACCACCAGTTCAAAGTTCTCCTATGCATGAGTCTTCTAGTGGCCGTTCTAGTGCCATGTGTTTCTATGATTACCCTCCTCCAGCTCCAGGGAGTTGTTTTGAGTGTGGAGAGTTCGGGCACATGTGGAGGCAGTGTCCCCGTCATCCCGGTGGTTCTTCTTAGTAGTGGGGCAAGCCCTCAACTTCATCTCTAGTTCCTTCACCACCCGCCCAGGCAGCTAGGGGTGGCAGTCAATTAGCTAGAGGCCGCCCTAGAGGGGGAGGTCGAGCATATGGAGGTCAGGCCTGCATGTATGCATTTCTAGCCAGGCCAGATGCCATGGCCTCAAATGCAGTGATCGCAGGTATTATATCAGTCTGTTGCCGACATGCTTTGGCTTTATTTGACCGTGGTTCTACATATTCCTATGTTTCTTCATATTTTTCCCGTTTTCTAGATACGCCCTGTGAGTCTCTTTTCTCCTCTGCTCATGTGTCGACTCCGGTGGGCGATATTGTTATTGTGGACCATGTGTTTTGGTCCTGCATGATATCTATTGGGGGTCTGGAGACCGAGTGGACCAACTGTTACTCAGCATGGTCGATTTTGATATGATATTGGGCGTCGATTGGTTATCTCTGTGTCATGTTTTTCTTGATTATCACGCTAAGACCGTGACCTTAGCTATGCCAGGATGTCCGAGGGTTGAGTGGAGAGGTTCTTCTGAGTATATGCCTAGCATGGTGATTTCCTACCTGAAGGCTCAGCGCATGGTTGAGAAAGGGTGTTTCTCTTATCTAGATTTTGTGAGGGATGTTAGTGGTGACACTCCCGCTATTGATTCAGTTCCTATGGTCCGTGACTTTCCGGACGTGTTTCCTGCAGACCTACCAGGCATGCCACCTGACAGGGACATTGATTTTGGTATTGACTTGGTGTGAGACACCCAACCTATTTCTATTCAACCTTATCGTATGGCACCACCGGAGCTAAAGGAATTAGAGGAGCAGCTTCAAGAACTCCTAGATAAGGGGTTCATTCAAACTAGTGTGTTACCTTGGACTGCATCTGTGTTGTTCGTGAATAAGAAGGATGGTTCTATGCGTATGTGCATTGATTACCGGCAACTGAACAGAGTTACGGCGAAGAATTAGTATCCCTTGCCTCGTATAGATGACTTGTTTGATCAGTTGCAGGGTGCCAGGGTATTTTACAAGATTAAATTGTGTTCCGGTTTTCATCAGTTGAAGATTCGGGGACCAGACATCCCAAAGACTGCTTTCAGGACTAGGTATGGTCATTATGAGTTCCTGGTTATGTCATTTGGGCTGACCAATGCCCCAACAGCCTTTATGCATTTGATGCACAGTTGATGCGAGGCTAGAATTCATGGTTTAACACGTTATATGCCTTACATTTTATGTGCGTTAATGAAAAAAATACACTTTTTATGTGCATAATGGAGTTTATTTCATGTGTAGGTGCATTGGAGATGGAAACCGAGCTTAATGGATGAAAATACATGAAAAATACGCTTAAGAGTCGAAAAGGAAACACCCAGGCGTTTTGCCCCTAAAGTCAGGTTGTCCCTGGCGTTAGTGGGCCGTTTGGCCCCTAAAGCCAGGCCTGCCCTGGCTTTAAGGCGGCGTTTGAGCCCAAACGCCTAGGTCCCGAGGTCCGGTCAATTCCGAGTTTTGAAGAGTTTAAGTGATTCCCGGTTGGAATAGAAGTCTCCTACACTTTTAGGGTTTGTCATAAACATATAAATAGACCCCAAAACATAACTTAAAGGAGATTCAAAAGGAGGAAGCCATTGAAGAGAAGTAAAAACATCGATTTGTACAGCTTTTATTAATTACTTTGTAGTTTAAATATGCAAGTTATTTTGGATTTGATTCTTATGAACATGTTTAGCTAATTTCTTTAATCTAGGGTTTTGGTGGAAACCGTTGGGGGATGAACTTATTGTGTTATTAATATAGTTCTGATTGGTTGATTAATCTCTATTTGTTCGACTACGTTCTTATTGTAGTTAATTTAATGGCCATCAATTAGTTGTTCCTATTTATTATGTATCTACTTGAGAGAGAGTGCATATTTAGGTAGTTGTTTGAACAACACCACTCCCAGAGTATAGACGAAAGTCATAACCGAGGGTTTAGAGGTTGGATTAGAGATAACGATACCTCGGGTGCAATCTAAAGTGAACTGTAATGCAATCTAGCTAGCGTAACTTGAGAGAGTGCGTCTAGTAAATTATCATAATTACTTGAGAGAGATTTATGGTAGATAGAGTGTTCATGATTGATAGAGACAACTAATCAAACTATAAGAAGTATCCGAGAAGGAAGTTCACCGACGGGAGAAACCATAACCTTAGACCTTTATTACAATTGTTTACACCTTATTGTAGTTGATCTTTAGTTTTAATATTTTCATTCAGTTGTAGTAGTTTAAACAACACCAAGAGGCCGTTTAGTATTCTGACAACTTTCTTGATACGTTAACTCCCCGACTCTGGGCTTAATACCCCAGATTATATTTGCAATGCTTGTTTAGTCTTTTACTAGACATAGTTGAGCGTGATCAACAGTGTATTTCAGCCTTATCTGGATTCTTTCGTCATCATGTTTATTGACGATATCTTGGTGTATTCCCAATCTCGGGAGGATCATGAGCAGCATTTGAGAGTTGTGCTTCAGACCTTGAGAGAGAAGAGATTGTATACAATTTTTTTGAAGTATTAATTCTGGCTTGGTTCAGTAGCATTCTTGGGGCACGTGGTGTCCAATGAGGGTATTCAGGTTGATCCAAATAAGGTAGAGGCGGTGCAGAGTTGGCCTAGACCGTCATTAGCTTCTGAGGTTCGCAGTTTTCTTGGTGTGGCAGGATACTACCACCATTTCGTAGAGGGGTTTCATCTATGGTAGCACCTATAACCAGACTGAACCAGAAGGGTGCTCAGTTCGGGTGGACTGAGGAGTGTGAGGAGAGCTTCCAGAAGCTCAAGTCATCTTTAACTACAGCGCCGATATTGATTTTGCCTACGGATTCAGGTTCTTATACAGTTTACTGTGATGCCTCGAGAGTTGGCTTTGGAGCGGTTCTGATGCAGGATGGTAGGGTGATTGCCTACGTTTCCAGGCAGTTGAAGGTGCACCATAAGAATTATGCAGTGCACGATCTTGAGCTAGCAGCTATTGTTCACGCCTTAAATATTTGGCGTCACTATTTGTATGGAGTGCATTGTTATATTTTCACTGATCACCGTAGTTTGCAGCATCTGCTTAAGCACAAGGATATCAATTTTCATCATAGGAGGTGGTTGGAGCTTCTCAAGGATTATGACCTCGCTATTTTATACCATCCGGGGAAAGCCAATGTAGTGGCCGATGCCCTGAGTCGCAGAGCAGAGAGTTTGGGGAGTCTAGCCTACCTTCCAATAACAGAGCAACCATTAGCCCTTGATGTTCAGGCTTTAGTGGGTCATTTGGTGAGATTGGATGTATTAGAGCCCCCACGAGTATTGTCTTTTGTAGCCTCCAGGTCTTCTCTTTACAATCAGATTAGAGCACGCCTGTACGATGATCCACAATTACTTGTTCTTAAGGACAGGGTCTGTCATGGTGGTTACAAGGATGTGGTTATTGGTGATGATGGGGTCATGAGGATGCAGGGCCGGATTTTCGTGCCCAATGTAGATGGTCTTCGAGATTTGATTCTAGTGGAGGATCCAATGTTCGCGATATTCCATCCATCCGGGTGTTGCAAAGATGTATCAGTATTTGAGGCAACATTATTGGTGGAGGCGGATGAAGAAAGATATTGTTGATTTTGTGGCTCGGTGTCTCATCTGTCAGCAGGTCAAGTATGAGCACCAGAGACCAGGTGGATTGCTTCAGAGATTTGATATTCTAAAGTGGAAGTGGGAGCAGATCACCATGGACTACGTAGTTGAACTCCCACGGACTTCGAGGAGGTTTGGTGCTATATGGGTTATTATGGATCGACTGACCAAGTCCGCACACTTCATTCCTGTTGGTACTACTTATTCTTCTGAGCGATTAGCTGTGATTTATATCAGGGATATTGTCCGATTTTATGGGGTTCCAATTTCTATCATTTCCGGCAGAGGTACTCAGTTCAAATCTAAGTATTGGAGAGCCGTACAGAGAGAGTTGGGTACTCAGGTCGAGTTGAGCACAATGTTTCATCCTTAGACCGGGGGCAGTCGGAGCATACTATTCAAATTTCTGAGGATATGTTGCGTGCTTGTGTGATTGACTTTGGTGGTTCACGGGACCAATGTCTGCCACTAGCGGAGTTTTCATATAATAACAACTATCAGTCTAGTATCCAGATAGCTCCATATGAGGATTTATATGGTACGAGGTGTAGATCCCCGGTTGGTTGGTTTGAGCCGGGCGAGGCTAGGCTATTGGGCACATACCTGGTTCATGATGTGTTAGGTAAGGAGAAGTTGATTCAGGAGCGGCTTCGCACGGCACAGTCTAGGAGAAGAGTTATGCGAACTGGAAGGTCCGAGATGTTTCTTTCATGGTTCGGGATAAGGTGCCGCCCATGAAGGGTGTTAGAGATTCGGGAAGAGGGGAAAGCTGAGTCCCAGGTTCATTTGGCCATTTGAGGTGCTTCAGAGGATTGGGGAGGTGGTTTATAGGCTTGCTATGCCTCCTAGTTTCTCAAGTATTCATTCGGTGTTCCATGTTTCGATGCTCCAAAAGTATGTTGGTGACTCGTCTCATGATTTGGACTTCAGCATGGTTCAGCTCGAGGGTGATATCTCATATGAGGTTGAGCCAGTGGCTCTTTTGGGTCGACATGTCAGAAATCTGAAGCTAAGGCTATAGCTTCAGTGAAGGTTCAGTAAAGAGGGCAGCCGGTGGAGGATTCCACCTAAGATACCGAACGAGAGATGCGGGACAAATATCCTCACTTATTCGAGACTCCAAGTATGTTTCTAGGCTCGTTCGAGTACGAACATTTGTTTAAGAGGGGGAGGATGTAACGACCCGACCGGTCATTCCGTGAGATTTACCCTATTTCCCCCATGTCTTCTTTATCATATATTGCTTAGCCTGTTATGTTGTGTTGGGTCAGTTGGTTTGGGTTTGTAGTTGTCATGGTGAGAATTGAGGCATTTAGTCTCTTAATGTAGCCTAATAATTGAAAAACAAGTCAACTATGAGTTGAATTATTGGTGAACGACCTCGGAATGCAGATTTTATGGCTCAGATAGCTTCATTAGTTGATTTGGGACATAGGAGTGTGTTCGGAGTGAAGTTTTGACGTCTGGTGTAGAATTAGGCTTCAATTGGCGAAAAATAATTTTTGGCGATTTCCGGTCGGCAGTGGAAAATAAGCTATCGGGGTCGGAATGGGTCTCCGGAAGTTAGAACAAGTCCGCAATGTCATTTTAAATATGTGAGCAAAATTTCAGGTCAATCGGAGGTGTTTTGTTTAGTTCGGCATTGTTGGTGAAATTTAGAAATTTCGAAGTTCATAGGTTTGAATTTGATGAATTTTTTGTGTTTTCATGTTCTTTTTTGGTGTTTCGAAGGCTCGAGTAAGCTGGAATAATGCTATGGGTTGTGTTGGTATGTTTGGTTGGGGATTTGAGGGGCTCGGGATTGATTTCGGATGGTTTGTAGAGTTTTAAGCTTAGGAAATTGCAGCAAATGGCTGGTGGTGTAAAGTTTATAGTGTGTGGCCGCAGATGCGATGCCGCAGGTGCGAAGGGATACTAGGCAGGAGGAGTCCGCAGGTGTGAAAAATTGGTCGCGCCTGCGAAGCCGCAGTTGCAGAGATGAGATCGCAGATGCGAGAATTGGTCCGTTAGTGGGATTTCGCAGGTGCCCACCTTGGACTGCAGGTGCGGGTCCGCACGTGCGGATTAGCTGGGCAGAACAGTATAAAAGAAAGCCTCCGTGAAATTTTCGTCATTCTACCATTTTTGCATGCGGTTGGAGCTTATTTGACGGTAATTTGAAAAGAGAATTCGAGGGACTTCAGTGGAGGTATGTTCTTGGGTTATTAAAGTCATTCCTATGCTATTTTGATCGAATTGGTCTTGGAATTTGAAGGATTAAAGTAGAAAAAGTTTGGAAAAATGGGAGAAGGATTTGGAAATTTCTTTTAGCGATTTGGGTAGGCAATTGTGGTCCGATTGTGGTGTTTTTGGTATGTGTAGAATCGTGAGAGGACGAGGTTTCTAGTGATAAAAATTTTATCGAGTTCTGAGACGTGGGCCCCGGGCTCAAGTTTGGCCATCTTTCGAGATTTTGTATAAATTGATAGTTTTCGATTGAGTTATGTTCCTTTAGCATATATTAATGATGTTAAACTACTTTTGGTTAGATTCGGAGTATCATGAGCCAATTTGAGGGGCAAGAGCATAACAGACTAGTATTGTGGCTCGGTAGAGGTAAGTAATGGCTATAAATCTTCTCCTGAGGGTATAAAACCCCGGACATCATATTTCTCACTATTTTTAGAATGGCACACATGTCAGATGATGAGTACGTGGCACGCACAGATTTTTGGATTTTGACTTGGTCCTCTCCGCGACAACTATTGAGTTGCGTATTTTACTCTAAATCATATGTTAAATTATGTTCTAAAGATAATTGCTATATTTAGGCTATAAGACATATTTGGGGCCTCATGCCGACTTGTTTAGACCCCTTGCGGGCTTTTTACTACTATTTTCCTCAGTGTTTATTAATGATTCACTCAGTCACATTGTGCTTACTATTTTCGAAATCCAGCCTGATTTACACTACTTTGAGATTTAAGAATGATGTTTTGGGTCGAGTACCCTGTTTTACTGATTCGCCCGAGGGGCTTTTGGGAGATTCTGACTGAGTGAGGCTGAGAGCCTGATTGTGAGGATATGATACGCCACTAGGTGGCTTGATATTAGCTTTTGAGCTGAAGGAGCCCCTCCGCAGTCTGTACACACCACCAGTGAGCGCATGAGTGCTGAGTGCCCAGTGATGATTGATTGGGAGGCATGAGTGATCGTGATGTTGCCCGAGGGGATGATACTGAGTGGCTGTGATGTGTTGAGTGATGTTCTGCCCGAGGGGCGATTTATGATTCATGTTTTTTCCCAGGTGGATACTTATAATTTATTTCATTTTCATACTAAATCTTTCGGTCTGAAATTGTTGAAAATATACATTTTTCAAAGGATTTTTTTTAAAATTGGTTTTAAGGCATGAAGATTTCATATATCTATGTATATACTGTTGGAAAGAAAGACTGTGAGCTAGTGTGCGGGATATAGAGGTAGCTTTTCATCGTCCGCAACATCACTATTTTCCCTTCTTTGTTGTATCTAGCTATTCGTTCGGAGGTTTTGTATTATAATAATATACTGTTTGGCATATTTTTCTTAGATGCTCATGACATGTTGCATCTAAGTTTTGGGGTTGGTTGAACTGTCTATTGGCCTAATATATTTAGTAAATTTTGTATACTTTATGAAATGCTTGAAATTGTTTGGGATTTTTGAAAGAAACTGTAAAGATGAGATTATTGTCTAGCCCATTCCCCACGATAGGCGCCATCATGGCCGTTTTAGGATTGGGGTCGTGACAAATGGTATCAAGCAACTCATGATTGAACCAAACATCGGAAACACATAAAGCTCCAATTTGGCTATCACACAATTAGGATTTGATCACATTTAGGGTATTGGAACGCATGAATTGGTTGTCATGATAGTACTTAACAAAGCAAGAAGCCCAAACTCCGAATAAGCAATAGGTAAACATGATGATCATTCAGGTTGGACACAATTAAGGCTAGTATATTAGGCTAAGCATGACTTGTAGATAAATAACAGACTAGACATGAAGGATTCAACATAAATAAATAAATTTTGAGCAAGAATATAGTCTCACATAAAAGTGTTTCAATGTAGGAAGTCAAATAAAGCTCAAGGAACCATTAGTTAGATTTCATTAGGTAGATATTATGTATCGACTTACCTATACACATATGAGCTGACATCAAGACTTGCATAGAACTGGTATTAATGAAACTATAAGGTAAAGCTAAAAAAGCAGAATGGTATAATATTAACTTAGAGAAATTCAAACAACCTTGATGCATATAATATAAGCAAAAATAGAGAGGAGTAGAATCACTATGGTATAGGACACTAACAAGCTACAAACAAACAAATAAAGAATGAGAAACTCAGAGTCTCAAGAATATCAACAATTGCAGGAGAGTGATGAAGAACACCAAACCTCCAGTACTTCAGAGTTCGTAAGGGCCTCAAACGGACCCTTGGCAGTGCTTGCACTGGAGGAAAGCTAACAAAATATAGTGGCCTTGGCTTTCAGTCGGCCAAAAGATTGAGCCTCCGAATAACACAAGAGAAGAAAGAATGAGAAAGACATTAGCAGTTTTTTAGCGAATTAGAGTATATGAAAGGAGAAATTGGGAAGGGGTTTATATAGTGACATATTAGGATAAATAAACAAAGAAAATAGTCAGTCAAACATGTTAAAGGAAAGATATCATGCCAAAAATCAATTTCGAATCAAGCAAAGAGAAAGTCCAAACAAACCATAGTTCGGCGTAAATCAAAGAATCAGCCAAAAATCTTGGTGCATCATATCACTTTGTTATGAATGTATATAGACGAAAGACCGTCTAGATCTCAGAGGTTGAAGATGATTTCACATGATTCAAGGCCTGGTACTTGTCAAAAATAAGCAAGTGCTACAGGACACCATATTCGTGTAAGTAACACGAAGGCAAAATAGATATGGAAAGCAAATCATAGAAGGATTTCATATTAAGGTCGGAATCGGAGAGGATTAAAGGGTGTGGTGTATAGGGCTTCTCGGAGACATGTGGAATAGAAAGGGTTTAGGCGGCTGAAGTAGGGAAATAGGAAAGGGGATTAGGGTTTGGGTGAGGAGATTTAAGGAAGGTGGGATTTATTATGGCCGTTGATCATCTGAGATCAATGGCCGAGATTAGTGGGTGGTAGGGTTGGGAAAGGCAGTTCGTTGATGGGGCAAACCTATTGGGTCATTTTGGTTTTGGGATTGTGGGGGGTTAATTGGGATGGGCCTATCTGTTTTAACCTTAATGGGTCTGAAAAATAAGGTATCATTGGGACAGATTGTAAAGTAGGGAATTAAGGGGATATAATTTTAATAAAATAGTTAAATAAAATATAAAAATGCAATTTAATTATTTAAAAAAAAGTTGAACGTTACAATAAATGCAAACTTGTTTTGACCTTAAATAAAATAATGAATGAAATTTATTGTAAAATACAGGCTATTATTACAAAATTATGTTAGTAGCTCAAAAAATACAAATATAATAATATGAAATGAAGTAAAATGTTTTAAAACGTGTAAGTAGTTGTAACTAATAAATTTTAATAATTATGTCATCATAAAATAATTTGAAAGGGTAATTAGTAAACAATAAAGTAGTTTAAATTCAAAGAAATCAATCTTAAAGCTCTAACAATTATGGAAATTTATAGAAAACACTTGTATAAATCTTGTAAATTAAGTAATGATGCAAAAATGACATTTTGAAAGTACATATACTTATTTAAAAAAATATGAGGGAAAAATTAGGTGTCAATGGTTGTCCCTCTTTACCCGAAAATGATGAAAGAATTATCGGGTGAAGAAAATGATGACCATTTTTTTCCGAATTAAGTGGGAATGATGTGATCTTAACAATCGGGCTCGAACAATGGTTCTTGAGTTGCCTACATATCTGTCACGACCCCAGTTCGCCCTCCGTGAACAAGTCGTGATGGCACTTAGTCTCTATAACTAGGTAAGCCTAGAAATGCGGAATATCAACATAACTTGAGAAATAATAAAGTAAAAATTGAACAATCTAAAAGAAAGACTATATGTAAATGCCACTTGGCATATACAACCCAAAATAATACGGAAGTCTACAATATCAGTCCAAAACCCGGAAGCTCATGGGAACCACATGCTAATAGAAATATGTAAGGGAGGAAAAACTTTTCACAAAAGCTGGAATAAGTTAGAGACTCCTGGTCTGCGAACGCGGTAGATGTACCTCGACGTCTCTGCTGGATCTCTCAACCTCGGGGATAGGTCTCCTGAGTGGAAGTACCTAGATCTGCACATGAAAAACATGCGTAGAAAAAGGGCATGAGTACACCACAACGGTACTCAGTAAGTGCCAAGCCTAACCTCGGTCGGGTGGTGACGAGGAAGGTCAGGGCCCTACTGAGGTTAAACAATATAATAGGGATTTACAGTATGAAAACAAACAGTAAAAATGAATACATCAGTGAAGTAAGAGAGGTCAAGCAATGCAATGACAAAACTCAAGAACAGAGTAAACACAGAGTACGAACAACTCAACAACGATGGTAACAATGAGGATCTCCCAGGATACCGTCCTGTAGTCCTTTTCACAACTGTCTAGTGGTCTCCCAGGATACCGTCCCGTAGTCCATTATATGTATATCCGAAGGATTTCCCGGGATACCTTCCTGTAGTCCCAAAGTAAAGGTGCAAATGGAACTCCCGAGATAACGTCCCGTAGTCCCAAAGTAAAGGTGCAGGGAGATCTCTCGGGATAACGTCCCGTAGTCCCAAAGTAAATATGCAGGGGATCTCTAGGGATAACGTACCGTAGTCCCAAAGTAAATATGCAGGGGAATATTCCGGGATAACGTCTCGTAGTCCCAAAGTAAATATGCAGGGGGATCTCCCGGGAGAACGTCTCGTAGTCCCGAAGTAAATATGCAGTCACAGCAAGAAGACGTTCAGAATTAGAGTGCAAAAATACAAGGCAACAAGTAATTCTAGTCTAACATGCTTCACGTAGTGCAATTAAGGCAACTTAAGAAAATAGGCAATTCAGGGCAAATAGGCATGATTTTTTTCGAAGCTAACATACACTATAGTTGCAATTAGAATAAAACAGGCAAGAAAGAAACTCAGGCTAAATATTTAAAGTAAAACCGGATTTTTCAACAATTAGCACAAGTACGCGCTGGTCACCTCACGTACAAGGTATTCAATTACAAAATATCACATCCTAAGGGGTAAGGTCCCCCACACAAGGTTAGGCAAGCGACTTATCTCGAACCGGCTCAAAAATCAACTCGAAACCACGCGTTTACCACGCGTATCCGACTCCAAATGGACCAAATCTATACAATTCAATTACATATCGTACATAACATCTCTTGCAACTAATTTTTACTGTTTAATTCAAGCTAAGGCGCGAAATTAGGTCAAATTACCAAAATGCCCCTCGGGCCCACAACTCGGAATCGGGTAAAAGTTATATTTTCCGGACACCCATTCAATCATAGAATCATTCAAACAGAAACAATCGAAATCCGATGCCAAACAATTAATTAGGATTAGAAAATGTTACATATGATCCGTCTCTTCAAAACCCACAGAAAATCGCCAATTCTTGAGCCCTTACACGATTTTTAGAATTATAAAATAAACTCTCGGGTTATTGGAATAAATCACACAGGGAATTTGCACATGCAGTTTCGATCACCGCACCTGCAGTATCGGCATCACAGGTGCGGAAATCAATTATGTTACACTAGGGCCGCACTTGCGGTCGTTTGGTCGCGTCTGCGGTCCCGCACCTGAGGAACCCAGGTCGCACCTGCGACCACTAGTCAAAACTCCCCTCTATCATACCTGCGATCAAGCCCCACGCGTCTGCAAGTCCGCACTTGCGGAAAAACCTTCGCAGGTGCGAAGACACTAGAAAAGACCTTGTTCAGCAGTAGCTAAGTCCTAATTTTTCTCCCGTTAAGCATCTGAAACAACCCCGAGGCCCCCGGGACCTCAACCAAAACCACCAACAAACCTTAACACCTTATTTGAACTTGGTCGACCCTTAAAAACACGTCTCGTAACATCAAAATCATCGATTATGCATAGGTTCAAGCCTAGGAACTTAGAAAGATAGAATTCATATCCGACGCCGAAACACGTCTAAAATCATCTGAATGACCTAAATATTTGCGCACACATCCCAAATGACATGACAGTAGTGCAACTTCCGGAATTCTATTCCGGCCCTCGGATCAAAATTTCACTGTCGGGCTGGAAACTCCAAAAATTCAAACTTCGGCCTTTTAAGCCTAAATGAGTTACGGACTTCCAAAATGCATTTCGAACACTCTCCCAACCCCGAAATCACCTCACAGAGCTAACGAAACCATCAGATTTACATTCCGAGGCCGTCTTCACACTGCTCCAACTACGGAAACTTTCCAACACTTAAGATCTCATTTAGGGACTAAGTGTCGCTAAACTCTCTGAAACTCAAAACCGAATGTCTCCCCGGCAATTAAATTTTGCAGAAATAGACTTGGGGAAAATAACTAATAGGGGATCGGGGCATTAATTCTTAAGAAGACCGACCGGGTCGTCACATCCTCCTACACTTAAAAACTCATTCGTCCTCGAACGAGCATAAAGACATACCTGAAGTGGTGAAAAGATAAGGTTAACTGCTGCGCATATCCTGCTCGGTATCCTAGGTCGCCTCCTCGGCCGACTGACCCTGCCACTGAACCTTTACTGAAGCAATGTTCTTTGACCTGAGCTTTCTGACCTGCCTGTCCAATATAGCTACAGGCTCCTCAACATATGATAGATCCTTGTCAAATTGGACTGAGATGAAATCCAAGACATGAGACTAGTCACTGTTATACCTCCGGAGCATCGAAACATGAAATACCGAATGAACTCCTTCCAATCTGGAAGGTAAGGCAAGCTCATAAGCAACCTCCCCAACACGCCTCAATATGTCAAAAGGGCCAATAAACCTCGGACTCAACTTCCCTTTCGCCCCAAATCTCATAACGCCCTTCATAGGCGAAACCCGAAGCAGAACTCGTTCTCCGACCATATATGAAACATCACGAACCTTCCGGTCCGCGCAACTCTTCTGTATGGACTAGGCTATACAGAGTCTATCCTGAATCACCTTGACCTTCTCCAATGCATCCTAAACTAACTATGTGCCCAGTAGCCTGGCCTCACCCGGCTCAAACCAACCCACCGAAGATTTGCATCTCCTACCATATAAAGCCTCATACGGTGCCATCTGAATCCTAGATTGATAACAGTTCTTGTAACCAAACTCCGCCAATGGCAGGAACTGATCCCAAGACCCTCCACACTCAATCACACAAGCACGAAGCATATCCTCAAGAATCTGAATAGTGCGCTTGGACTGTCCATCCATCTGGGGATGAAATGTTGTGCTCAACTCCACCCTGGTACCTAACTCGAATGACTCTCCAGAACCGTGAAGTGAACTGAGTAACTCTGTCCGAGATAATAGAAACTGGATATCATGCAGACGAACGATCTCCCGAATATAAATCTCCGCCAACCGCTCAAAAGAATTAGTAGTCAGTACCGGAATGAAATGGGCTGATTTGGTCAGCCGATCCGCAATCACCAAAATAGAATCATGCTTCCTCAAAGTCCGAGGAATTCCAACCACAAAGTCCATGGTGATTTGCTCCCAGTTCCACTCTAGAAGCCCGATCTGCTGAAGTAACCCTCCCGATCTCTGATGCTCACATTTTACCTGTTGATAATTGAGACACTTGGCTACAAACTCTGCTATATCCTTCTTCATTCTGCGCCACCAATAGTTCTATCTCAAATCCTGATACATCTTCGAAGCACCCGGGTGGATGGAATACCACGAACTATGGGCCTCTGCTAAAATCAACTCCTGAAGCCCATCAACATTGGGAACACAAATTCGACCCTGCATCCTCAAAACCTCGTCATCTCCAATTATCACATCTCTGGCATCACCGTACTGGACCATGTTCTTGGGGACAAGTAAATAAGGCTCATGGTATTGCCACTCCATGATACGATCGAATAAGGAAGACCGAGACATCACAAGCTAATACCCGACAAGTCTCAAAAAGATCCAATCTCATGAACTGGCTGGCTAAGGACTGAACATCCAAGGGTAGAGGCCTCTCAGCTGCATGAAGGTATGCAAAACGCTCAAACTCTCTGCCCGGCGATTCAAGGCGTCGGCCACCACATTGGCCTTCCCGGGTGGTATAATATAGTGATGTTATAGTCCTTTAGCAACTCTAACCATCTACGCTGGCGCAAATTCAGATCCTTCTGCTTGAGTATGTGGTGCAAACTCCGTTGGTCAGTATAAATCTAGCAAGGCACACCGTACAAATAATGACGCCAGATCTTCAAGGCATGAACAACGGCAGCTAACTCAAGGACATGGACTGGGTAATTCTTGGCATGTATCTTCAACTGTCTGGAAGCGTAGGCAATCACCCTACTGTCGTGCATCAACCACTACAAGGCCAACTCACGAGGTTTCACAATAAACTGTATAAGACCCCGAACCAGTAGGCACTATCAAGATTGGGGCTGTAGTCAAAGCTGTCTTGAGCTTCTGAAAGCTCGCCTCGCACTCCTCTGTCCACTGAAATGGAGCAACCTTCTGGGTCAATCTAGTCATAGGGTCTGCAATCGACTAAAATCCCTCCACAAAACGGCGGTAGTAACCTTCCAAGCCAAGGAAACTGCGAATCACTGTAACTGAAGACGGCCTGGGCCAACTCTGCATGAATAACCTCACTCGATACCATGTGGCCTAAGAATGCCACAAAACTCAACCAAAACTCATATTTTGAGAACTTTGCATACAACTTCTTCTCTCTCATGGTCTGAAGCACTGTCCTCAGGTGCTGCTGATGATCTTCCCGACTCCGGGAGTAAACAAGAATATCATCTATGAAAACAATGACGAACGAGTCGAGATATAGACTGAACACACTGTGCATCAAATGCATAAATGTTGCGGGGGCATTAGTCAACCCGAATGACATAACTAGAAACTCGTAATGGCCATACAGAGTCCTAAAAGCAGTCTTCGGGATATCCGGCACCCGAATCTTCAACTGATGGCAAACTCAGCGCAAACCAATCTTATAAAATACCTGTGCGCCCTAAAGCTGGTCAAATTAATCATCAATACGAGGCAAGGGGTAACGGTTCTTCACTCTAACCTTGTTCAACTGGTGATAATCAATACACATGTGCATAGAACCATCATTTTTCTTCATAAACAAGACAGGAGCACCCCAAGGTGAAACACTGGGTCGAATAAAACTCTTATTAAGAAACTCTCTTAACTAGTCCTTCAACTCCTTCAACTCAGGAGGAGCCATACGGTATGGAGGAATGGAAATGGGTTGAGTGCCCGGCAACAAATCAATGCCAAAATCAATGTCTTTATCGGGCGGCATGCCTAGAAAATCAACTGGAAACACATCGGGATAATCCCGTACCACTGGAACTGAATCAACATAAGGGTATCAACATTGATATCCCTCACATAAGCTAAATACGCGGCACACCCCTTCTCAACCACACACTGAGCTTTAAGGATAGAGATAACTCTACTGTGAGTTTTATATAAGGTACCACTCCACTCAACACGCGGAATACTTGGCATAGCCAGCGTCATGGTCTTGGCGTCACAATCAAGAATAGCATAATGGGGCGACAACCAGTCCATGCCCAAAATAATATCATAATCCACCATATCGAGTAATAATAAATCCGGACTGGTCTCAAAACCACGAATAGTAACCAAACACGACCGATAAACGCAGTCCACCCCAAGAGAATCCCCCACTAGAGTAGAAACATAAATAGGAGAACCCATGGAATCACGGGCTATACCCAAATACAGAGCAAAATAAAAAGACACATAAGAATACGTGGAGCCTAGATCGAATAGAACTAATGCATCTCTGTGACAAACCAGTATAATACTTGTAATGAAAGAATCAAAGGCAACAACCTCGGTACGAGCAGGAATAGCATAATATCTGGCCTGGCCTCCCCCTAGAGGGTGACCTCTACCTCCCCGACCTCCGTCCCTAGCTGGCTGGGCAGATGGGGTAGCACCTGGAGCTGTGATCATGGCCTGAGAACGCTGCTGAGCACGCTGTGGCTGGAAAGTCTGTGTAGATGCACCCCTAATAAGTCTGGGGTAGTCCCTAACAACATGGTGTGTATATCCACACTCGAAACAAGGTTTGGGAGGACGTGGCGGATGTGATTGGCTAGGGCCAGGTCTGCTAGACTGACCTTTGAAAGCACCCCCCGTAGGAGGCGCGCAAAAAACTGGAGGTGTTTAGTAAGGCTCCTGAGTCTTGGGTGGAGCTGGGGTACCGCTGGCTGCTGGAAGAGCTGAATGAACTGAGCCGACGATATAACCCCTACCATGTCGACCTACTACTAGGGTACGGGCATCAGAGTAGTGGCGCGACTCTCGAGACTTCTTGGCCTCTCTCTCATCTCGCTCCCTAGCAAGCATACCCTCGATCCTCCTAGCAATGCTCACTACCTGCTGATAAGGAATGTCCATCTCTAACTCTCAATCCATGCTAGATCTTATGGGTGGAATAAGACCCTCAATGAACCGGTGAACCCTCTCGCGGACAGTAGCAACCAAAGTCGGTGCATGCCTAGCTAATCTGGTGTAACGGATGGCATATTCTGAAACTATCATAGCACCCTGGCGCAAATGCTCAATCTCTGTGCGCCAAGCGTCCCTGAGGCTCTGAGGAACAAACTCTCTCAGGAACATGTCTGAGAACTGGGTCCAGGTCAGTGAAGCAGCCTCGTCCGGACTCTCTAGCTCATAGGTGCGCCACCAATCATACGCGGCTCCGCGAAGCTGGAAGGTAGTAAAGGAAACCCCACTAGATCATGCTATGCCAACAGTGCGAAGAATATGGTGGCACTCATTTAAAAAATCCAAGGAATCATCTGATGCTAGTCCAATGAATACCGGAGGTTCATACTTCTTGAACCTCTCAAGTCTCCGCTGCTCGTCCTCCGAAGCAGCTGACCCTTCCTCGGGCCGAACTGGCACTACAGGCGGCACAAGAATGATCTTTGGGACCTGCTCCACATGCACTCGCTGCTCGAGAGTACGGGTGGCGGGAGTCTGTGCTTCACCATCGGTCTGGGATGTGGTTGCAGCAATGGGATGAAACCCTACCTGAACCAGAGTGGTGTACATAGACATGAACTGAGCTAACGTCTCCTAAAGGGCTTGAGTAGTAGTGGTCGTAAGCGTGTCAGGTGCCTGGACCTCGACTGGATCTGCTGGTGGTACCTCAGCGGCAGCTCGCGCAGGTGCTCTCGCTGCACCACATGCACGTCCTCAGCCTCTACCTCGGCCCCAGCCTCTGATGGTTGTTGTAGGGGGCACGGGTGCCTGATCGTCCCGAGTAGCACGTGTCCTCACCATCTGTGAGAGAATAGAAAACAGAGGTTTAGAATTGATGTAAAAAATATTGCACAACAAGGAAATCAATGAAGTGATGATTTTTTTCCTAAACAGTTACATAGCCTCTCTAGATAAGTACAGACGTATTCGTACCCATCAGGGAGACTCTAATAAACCGGCCAGTGTTCCGTGACTCCTATGATACTAGAGTTCTGATACCAACTTTTCACGACCCCAGTTCGCCCTCTGTGAACATGTCGTGATGGCACCTATTCCCTATAACTAGGTAAGCCTATAAATGCGGAATATCAACATAACTTGAGGAATAATAAAGTAAAAACTGAACAATCTAAAAGAAAGAATGTATGTAAACGCCACTTGGCATATACAACCCAAAATAATACGGAAGTCTAAAATATCACCCCAAACCCCGAAAACTCACGGGAACCACAGGCTAACAAAAATATAATACACTGCTCCAACTCCAGAATGTCTACCCAATTGTAAGGGAGGAAAAACTTTTCACAAAAGCTGGAATAAGATATAGACTTCTGGTCTTCGGACGTGGAAGATGTACCTCGAAGTCTTTGCTGGATCTCTCAACCTCAGGGATAGGGCTCTTGAGTGGAGGTACCTGGATCTTCACATGAATAACATGCGCAGGAAAGGGCATGAGTACACCACAACGGTACTCAGTAAGTTCCAAGCCTAACCTCTGTCGGGTGCTGACGAGGACAGTCAGGGCCCTACTATGGTTAAACAATATAATAGGGATTTATAGATGAAAACAGACAGTAATAATGAATACAACAGTGAAGTAAGATAGTTCAAACAAGGCAATAACAAGACACAAGAACAGAGTAAACACGGAGAACGAATAGCTCAACAACGATGGTAACAATAAGGATCTCCCAGGATACCGTCCTGTAGTCCTTTTCTCAACTTTATAGTGGATCTCTCGGGATATCGTCCCATATTCCATCATATGTATACCCAAAGGATCTCCCGGGATGCCGTCCCGTAGTCCAGCTATCAGTGTGCAGGGGCATCTCCCCGGATACCGTCCCGTAGTCCCAAAGTAAAGATGCAGGGGGATCTCTTGGGATAATGTCCTGTAGTCCCAAAGTAAATATACAAGGGGATCTCCCGTGATAACGTCCCGCAATCCCAAAGTAAATATGCAGGGGGATCTCCCGGGATAATGTCCCATAGTCCCAAAGTAAATATGCAGGGGGATCTCCCAGGATAACGTCCCGTAGTCTCAAAGTAAATATGCAGGGGGGTCTCCCGGGATAATGTCCCGTAGTCCCAAAGTAAATATGCAGGGGAGTCTCCCGGGATAACGTCCCGTAGAACCAAAGTAAATATGCAACCACCGCAGGAAGACATTTAGAATTAGAGTGCAAAAATACAAGGCAACAAGTAATTCTAGTCTAACATGCTTCACGTAGTGCAATTAAGTCAACTTAATCAAATAGGCAATTCATGGAAACTAGGCATGATTTTTTTCTAAGCTAACATAGACTATAGTTTCAATTAGAATAAAATAGGTCGGAACGAAACTCAGGCTAAATATTTAAAGTAAAATCGGATTTTTCAACAATTAGCACAAGTACGCGCTCGTCACCTCATGTACAAAGCATTTAATTACCAAATATCACATCCTAAGGGGTAAGGTCCCCCACACAAGGTTAGGCAAGCCACTTACCTCGAACTGGCTCGAAAATAAACTAGAAACCACACGTTTTCCACGAGTATCCGACTCCAAATGGCCCAAATCTATGCAACTCAATTACATATCGTAAATAACATCTCATGCAACTGATTTTTACTGATTAATTCAAGCTAAGGCGCGGAATAGGTAAAATGACCAAAACTCCCCTCGGGCCCACGTCTCGGAATCAGGTAAAAGTTATATTTTTCGGACACCCATTCACTCAACCACTCATTCAACTAGAAACAGTCGAAATCCGATGCCAAAAACCCCATAAACTTTCAGAATTTCGGGTTGGGGAAATTTCATCAATTACCTGTGGGTTTTCCCCCATTTTTGATAATTAAACTAAATAAAACAACGGGGATTAACAGTCTAACAATTAATTAGGATTAGAAAATGTTACCTACGATCCTTCTCTTCAAAACCCATAGAAAATAGCAAATTCTTGAGCCCTTACACGATTTTTAGAATTATGAAATAAACTCTCGGATTTCTGGAATAAAACACGCAAGGAATTCGCACCTGGGGTTTCGATCACCGCACCTGCGGAAAAATAATCGCGGGTACGGAAATCACTTAAGTTACACTAGGGCCGCACCTTCGGTTGTTTGGTCGCATCTGCGGTCCCGCACCTACTTCACCCAGGTCGCACCTGCGTCAAAACTCCCCTCTATCGCACCTGCGATCAAGCCCCACGCAGCTGCGAGTCCGCACCTGCGGAAAAACCTTCACAGGTGCGAAGACACACGAAGAGGCCTGGTTCAGCACTTTCTCCCGTTAAGCATCCGAAACAACCCCGAAGCCCTCGGGACCTCAACCAAAACCACCAACCAACCTTAACACCTTATTTGAACTAGGTCGAGCCTTAAAAACACGTCTAATAACATCAAAATCATCGATTATGCATAGATTCAAGCATAGGAACTTAGGAAAATTCTAGAATTCACATCCGACAGCGAAACACGTCTAAACTGATCTGAATGACCTCAAATTTTACACACACATCCCAAATAACATGACGGAACTACTGCAACTTCCGGAATTCCATTCTGGACCTCAGATCATTTCACTATCAGGATGGAAACTCCAAATACTCAAACTTCGGCATTTGAAGCCTAAATGAGCTACGAACCTCAAAATGCATTCTGAACACGCTAATAACCTTGAAATCACCTAAAGGAGCTAACGGAACCATCGAATTTCCGTTCCGAGGCCGTCTTCACACTGCTCCAACTACGGCAACTTTCCAACACTTAAGCTCTCATTTAGGGACTAAGTGTCCCAAAACTCTCCGAAACTCAAAACCGAACGTCCCGGTAATTAAATTTAGCAGAAGTAGACTTGGGGAAAATAGTTAATAGTGGATAAGGGCGTTTAATTCTTAATATGACCAACCGTGTCGTCATAATATCCCTGGATTTACGTGAATCAGGACATGTGTAGTACTGGATCCAATGGGGAACGAAATCGATGGAGTTAATACAAGAGTGCTCGTATGTTTTGAAAAGGTTCTTTTGGGCAGTATAGTTTCGTAGGTATTGTATATTTAGGTGGGGTCCTGAATGCGAATTTGGATGTTATGGGTTTATCAGAAAGCACACATTTGACAGTCATAGAGTGAAAGGCAGTTAATTACAGGTCGTCAGTTACGTTTGAGGTTGTCAAAGGATGTGAATATTGTGAACGGAAACCGGGGAAAATATTTCTCCTGTTTGTAGAATGGTTACCTCCCGAGTTACCTACAAAACTTAAAACACGATGCACACAAATATATATAGGTTATTAAACATGATGCAAATTCCCTTCAGACCATAGGGGTTGTCTTCAGACGAAGAGGATGATGTCCTTAGACCATGACATCCTGCGCCATGAAGTGTATGGTAAGGGATTCGCCGGCCATGGAATGGTGTCCTCGGGCCATGAGGATGGTGCCTATGACTGTGACGCCTTTGAAAAATGATGTGCAATATTGAGATATCCTCAGGCTATGGAATGATGTCTTCAGGCTATGAGGATGGTGTCTTCAGACTATGATGCCTTCGGAAAATATGGCTACGTTTTAGCCCATGAAATGCAAAGATATGGTGATATTGGTCACTTAACATAGGAAACAGGTGATGCTTAGTCATACGCAAGGATGAGACAATACAAGACTTAGTTTTTTATGAGATGAGAACAATGCTTAGCCATATACGAATAAAGGAGATATTGCTTAACCTTATGCAGTGTAGCAGAGACAGTGTTTAGTCTCATGCAAAAAGAGGAAATGATTAGTCTTATGTAGTAATGGAGGCAATGCTTAGCCTTATGCAAAAAATGGAGGCAATGCTTAGTCTCACAGGAAGGCAATGCTTTAGTCTTATGCAAGGTGAGGGTAGTGCCTAGACCTATGGAAGGACTGGAGACAATGCTTAGTCTCAAGTAAGGAGAGGCCATGTTTAGAATTATGCAATGATAAGAGTAGTGTTTAGCCTTATGCAGAGAGTGGAGACAATGCTTAGTCTCATGCGAGGAAAGGAGACAATGATTAGTCACTGGCAAGGAAAGTTAATGCTTAGCCTTATTGCATAATTGAGGCAATTCTTAGCCTCATGCAAGGAAATGAGACAATGCTTAGTCTCTGGAAAGAAAAGGCAATGCTTAGCCTTGTGCAACAATAGAGACAATGAAAAGAAATGAATAGTTGCGAAGGTGTAAAGTATTTCTTAGCTTGATGTGTTTTCATTTGGCAACTTGGTCGTTATGAAGATAGTGATTTTGATGTGTGTATATATTTGTCAATATTCCTGTTCTATTCATTGTGCCTGTATCAAAAGAAAAATTTTGAGTTTGTGGGGGGGGGGGGACGGTTGCTTTGTTCTTTTGATTCCTACTTAGCCTTTACTCATGTCTTGAGGTTCTTGTATAGGTAAAAAAGAGTTTCACGCGTAAGCCAGCTTTTGACAACTCAGCCAGTCACGTGGACACAGGAAAACAGGACAGCTGGACGTAACTCTTTCAAGAGGTACGGTACAAAGAGGCACGATTCAGTAAGCCCACGAACTTATCAGTCGTGGGAAATTCAACTTGATCAAAATGGGAGAGAGGCACGGTCAGAATGAATCTAGACAAAGCTACAGGAATATTCAAGGACCCACAATTGATTACTAGAATGTTATGTAACTGAACCCCTATTACCGTTATCCTTTGTAACGCCTCATTAATGTCATAATTAGTCATTAATGAGTAAGCGTAGCAAAAGTCGTACGTCATAAGAATCTCCTATATAAGGGAGGGGAATAAAGCTTGTAAAGGCATCTGATTCTCGAATACAATCAACTTCGATCTTTTATTTCTGTAATATTTTCCATTATTCATTTTTCCCATTATCTTGATTATTGGTAACCGTATTCATCTTAAAAATAATCTTTAGTCAAAGGGAGAAATTCTTTGGTTAAACAAATCAGTTCCGTTACCAGGAACCTGATAATCTTTCTTTACTTTCCAAGTGATATCGTTTGAATTATGTCAAACCCCAACAACAACAACCAGCAAAGAAGTGGAACCCGAGTTCCATCACCTTCAGGAACCCCACGTGGTTCGAGGGAACAATCCCTAGAAAGATCCAGTAACAACCATGGTAATAATGATCAAACTGTGGAATAAGATCATGGAAAGCAAATGATTTCAGAGTGTGTGAGCCAAGCTTTGCAAGAATTTGCGAGAGGATTACCAGCAGCGTTGCCTACACTGCCAACGCCACCCTAAATAACACCATCACCATGGAAAATCATCAATATGGGTTGGAAAACTCTGGAAGAATAGATACTCCTAATGAATCTCTCAAAACGAGACCAGGTATATCTAATAACTGAGAGTTACAAAATTTACTGCTAACCATGCATAAACAGATGAAGGAGCAGAACGATGGCATCAAACGAATTCCTGGTGTACCACCTGTCATCAAAGGCATCGATGTTGATAGATATTCTCAACAACCATGGAAGCCAAGTGCGTCACCTTTTCCTATACCCAAGAAGTTTAAAATACCTGACGTTCCAAAATATGATGGAAAAACTGACCCACGCGACCATGTGACTGCTTTGACTACTTGGGTAAAAGGTAAAGACTTAACGAAACAAGAATTGAATCAGTCCTTGTCAACAAATTTGGGGAAACACTTACCAAAGGGGCTCTAACCTAGTATTCTCTTCTCCCTAAAAATAATATTGACTATTTTGCTGAGCTTGCAGATTCGTTTATAAAAGCACACTCTGGTTCACAAAAAGTTGAGAAGAGAATGGAAGACATTCAAAATAAAACAAGGAGACACGGAACTACTCCATGGGTATGTAGATAGGTTCCAACGAGAAAGATTGTAGTTACCCAGGTTGCCTGATAATTGGGCAGCCATGGCATTTGCAAGCAACTTGAACAATAAAAGCTCAGAAGCCACCAAGTGACTTAAGGAGAATCTAAGAGAATTCCCCACCACAACATGGAACGATGTATATAACAGGTATAGCACTAAACTCAGAATATAAGAAGATATCATTGCTCGTCTAGAGCTGAAAATCATTCCAGATCCAAATGTCCTGAATCAGATAGAAGATCAGGTAAAAACATGTACGATCCTTGCTTAGGACACTCGGGACGCGATATCCGCCCCAGGTTCGAAAATACTAGGTCGGACTATAGACTACAAGGAAGAGATGTAATCTCATCCTCGTCTAGATCCAGAAAAAAACCGAGATGAACGACCTAGAGGTACTACTCAAATTGGGGATCATACCTTTAATGTAAGTACTGCTGAACTTGTCTCAATATTGAAGAACATGGGAGACAAGGTTAAGTGGCCCAAAGAGATGCGGTCAAATCCAAATAAAAGAAATCCAGATCACTGGTCTGAATTTCACAATGATCATGGGCACAAAATTGCCTATTGCAGATTTTAACAAGGTGAAGTAGAAAATTTTATAAAACGGGGCTATTTAACAGAATTGTTTAGTGATAAAGGTAAACATGCATATATGAGGAACAGGCAGGAGCTCCCAAAGCCTCCTTATGCAAAACGAACCGTTAACGTAATACACGGGGGTGAAGAAGTAAACGTAGTGATTTGCAAAACAACCACAAAGTTCACAATTACATACGGGAAACGTGCTCGTGGAGAAGACGATATAACCTTCGATGATGCAGACAGAAGTGGATTAATGCTTCCGCATAATGATGCTCTTGTAATATCTCTACTTATTCATGACACTAACGTTAAAAGAGTGTTGATTGATCAAGGCAGTTCAGTCAATATCATTTTGCTAAGAGTCATGGAAGAAATGCTACTGGGGAATCAAGTTATCCAAGAAGCACGAGCCATATCCGGGTTTGATAACTCTACGGTTATGACAAAAGGAGAAATTGAGCTTAACACTTATACTGAGGGGGTGATCAAAATAGCTAGGTTCCAATTAATCGATACTCACATGGCTTATAATGTGATCATTGGCAAGCCATGAATCCACGACATGAAAGCGATACCCTCTACGTTGCATCGGGTAATTAAATTTCCCTCTGAATGGGGGATTCAACAAATCAAAAGAGATCAGCAGAACACAAAAACTATAAATTATATTGGACACTACAACAAGAAAATTGAGGTGGAAGAATTAAGAGATAAGGAAATCTCCCAAACAGGTAACACCGCCCAAACAAACATGAAAAAAATTACTGCCCAAATAGGTACGAAAGATATTATTGCTGAAACAGGCATGAGAGAAAATACTTACGAGAAGAAGAGTAAAGTTACCATGGAAGTTTTATTGTACCACACAGATGCTGATTCTAGACCGGACGTCATTCATGAATCGGAGGAAGATGAGCACACCAAAACAACTATAGAGGAGCTCAAAGTTGTTCCGTTATCTGACAAAAACCTGAGCAGAAAGTGTATATAGGCACGAGGCTAAGCCCCACTCGAAGAGGTAAGTTAATTTATTATTTAAACTAAATGAAGATATAGCATTCGTACCTGTTAAGAAGAACCATTCAAGAACCAAGTGATTGGCGAAGAGGTACAGAAACTCTTAAAGATTGGTTCGATACGAGAGGTAACGTACCCTAACTGGTTACCAAACACCGTGGTAGTACCTAAAAAGAATGGCAAGTGGAGAATATGCGTAAATTATACTAATTTAAACAAAGCATGCCCTAAAGATTATACTTATCATCTCGGTCTTTTCTTGATCTAGACGAGGATGAGATTACATCTCTTCCTTGTAGTCTATAGTCAAACCTAGTGTTTTCGAACCTGGGGCAGATATCGCGTCCCAAGGGTCCTATGTAACGATCGTACCTATTTTTACCTGATCTTCTATTTGATTTAGGACGTCTGGATCTGGAATGATCTTCATCTCTCGAACGAGAAATGATACCTTCTTCTATTCTGAGTTTAGTGTTGTACCTGTTATATATATCGTTCCATGTTGTGGCGGGGAATTCTCTTAGATTCTCCTTAAGTCGCCTGGTGGCTTCTAAGCTTTTATCGTTCAAGTTTCTTTCAAATGCCATGGCTGCCCAATTATAAGGCACCCTGGATAACTGCATTCTTTCTCGTTGAAACCTATGTACAAACTCACGGAGTAGTTCCGTGTCTTTTTTTATTTTATTTTGAATATGTCTTCCATTCTCTTCTTAACTTTTTGTGCACCAGAGTGTGCTTTTATAAACGAATTTCCAAGCTCAGCAAAAGAGTCAATAAAATTTTCAGCGAGAAGGGAATTAGCAAGTTAGAGCCCCTTTGGTAAGTGTTTCCCCAAATTTTTTGACAAGGACTGATTCAATCTCTTGTTTCTTTAAGTCGTTGCCTTTTACCCCAGTACTGAAAGTAGTAACATGGTCGCGTGGGTCAGTTGTTCCATCATATTTGGGAACGTCGGGCATTTTAAACTTCTTGGGTATAGTCAAAGGTGCTGCACTTGGCTTCCACGGTTGTTGAGAATATCTATCAACATCGATGCCTTTGATGACAGGTGGTACACCAGGAATTTGTTTGATGCGATCGTTCTACTCCATCTGTTTCTACATGGTTAGCAGTAAATTTTGTAATTATGAGTTATTAGATATACCTGGTCTCGTTTCGAGAGATTCATTAGGAGTGATTCCTCTTCCTGAGTTTGCCAACCTAGATTGAGGATTTTCCATGGTGATGGTGTTATTAGGGGGGTGGCGTTGGGGGTGTGGGCAACGCTGCTGGAATATTACAGAAATAAAAGATCGAAGTTGATTGTATTCGAGAATCAGATGCCTTTACAAGCTGTATTCCCCTCCCTTACATAGGAGATTCTTATAACGTACGACTCCTACTATGGTTACTCATTAATGAGGCGTTACAAAGGATAACGATAATGGGGGTTCAGTTACATAGCGTTCGAGTAATCAATTGTGGGTCCTTGGATCTACCCGTAAGTTTGTCTAGATTCATTCTGACTGCCTCTCTCCATTTTGATCAAGTTCAATTTCTCGCGGCTGATAAGTTCGTGGGTTTACTGAACTGTGCATGTTTGAACCGTACCTCTTCAAAGAGTTACGTCCAGCTGTCGTGTTTTCCTGTGTCCACGTGACTGGCTGAGTTGTCAAAAGCTGGCTTCCATGTGAAACTCTTTTTTACCAATACAGATAGTCCCCCCTTTTACCATATGTTTAACGATTAATATTTGGTAAGTGGATATTCATTTATGGCGAGAATATTTTGCCGCCGCATTTCCTTGAATCATTGTATCCTTCTCTGCGCCATATGCGTCGTTTTTCACTTCAATTTAATGCTCATACCACGTGTCCTTTTTGGATTGGTTCTGCATTTACTCATCACCTTTTAGGACTTTTTTCGGCTGTGCCAGTCTCGAAGTGACATCTTCAATTATGATTTTTCATCATTATTTTCCTTTTTCATCATGTTTGATGGTTGTCTTCGAGTATAAGTACATGTTTTCTTTTCTTTGCTTCCACGAAAAACTTTTCTAATTTTGTTTTCCGTAAAGCACTTTCTCCTTTTCCTTTGTAAACATGTCTTCTTCAAACCAACCTCAAAGAGTAATAGACATTGAAAGCTTAGCGCCATCTTCTGCCCCGACTAGGAGTCCGAGGGTTGGTATACTTAGAAGTCTAGGATCCACTCCTTCGAGGGGCTGTTCTTCTTCTCAGATAGTACCTCCCCCTTCCACTGATCTCCAGTTTCCCCGAGATTTAGGGTTTCTCGATCTTTGTCTAGGGGTAGAGGCGAACGCCTTCGTAAACCTAGAGTGAATGAAATTGTCCCTGCTGAGTTTGATTTTGCTAGGGATAGTCAAATTCTTGTAGATCAATCTTCTTCCCTTGATAGTGTAGAAAGATATCCAACCCTTATAACTGAGGGTCAGATTTCCCTTGTTCGAAGGGAGTGCTTCTGGAAATACGACTTTCCTGTCTATATTTAGAATAATAATCATAACGTCTTACAAGATGGGATACTCTTTTGCTTATACGTATCCTTTAACTTCAGTGTTTAGACCCCCTCATTGACCTAATTATAATCGAGTTTTGCCATTTTTTCAATATCTGCTTAGGACAGGTCGGCCCGCTTGTGTGGCAAGTTGTCGCATGCCTTAGGAGTTTGGCTTCTTTAGCCTCGGTTCCTTTTACCTTCAACCATCTTATTCACTCTACTCTCCTACCTTATTTCGTGAAGGGGCTTTTACTCCGAATGCTAGAAGCAAAAGGGTGTTAGTAACCCTTGGAGACGGTAAGGATAGGGGTTGGTACCTCTGGTATGTTGCTATACCCACTGCTAGTTTAGTGGGTGAATAAAATCTTCCCTTCCATGAGAAGTTGAATCGCGAACGTGAGTATGCTTTAGCTCACATTTACTTTTTCTTGTTTTGACTTGAGATGTTTTATTTAACACTGTGTCTGTTTATTTTTATTCTTTCAACAATCATGAATACTATTGAGAATGTCTCTGGTATTCGTGATTGGGTAGAAAAATTATTATCTGGTTCTCCTTCAGAAGAAAGATCTTGGAAGTACCTCGCTGGGAGGTATGGTTGGCAAGTAAAGACCCAAGGTAACTGAAGTTTTTGTTCTTGCTTCTTTCCTTACTCGAGTCTTTTTTCTTTTTCGTTTAACTTTTTTCTCTTTTTAATAGGATTCTCTACTCGTGGGGTATCTGCTTCCTCTATCCCGAAAATGTTCTTGGCTCAAGCCTAGGAAATCATTGTTCGTTCATCTTCCTCGAAGAGGAAGATTAGTGAATCTCGCTCCATAGCAGAAGAGGAAGACGGTGCTTTAGTGCACAGGCCACAGAGAAGGCGAATGATTTTAGATGATGAGCCTATTGTCTCAGTCTTGTCTCCCATGTCTGTGATTGAGCCCCCTGTCTTTGATGATGTTCCACATTCCCCTATTCACGGTGGTATTGATGTTGCTGCTAACGACGTCCCTTTGGCTGTTGCCTTTCCTGCTTCTTTGAGAGAAACTATTTCGTCTATTCCTTTGGCTATCTCATCTTTTGCTGCTGCTTTGCCTGTAACTTCTTCAACTCTTCAACTTTTTGTGCCTGCTCCTTTTCCCGTGGCTTCTCCAGCTCATCAATCTTCCGTGCATGTTGTTTTTCCATCTCTTCCTGCTTTCATGCCTTCCGTCGGGGAAGTATGGTCTCCCAACAGAGAGATGCGGCAGGTGGTAATAGAGGTTCCAGCTGAGGGAAACCTTTTTAAGAAGATGGGTGAGCATGAAGTGTGGCTTAAGCCTTTAATAGGTCCCGCTGAAAAAGCAAAGCTAGCTAGCCGCGATGCTCTTACATGGGAAAATGAGGTCGTGCATACTTCTTTGAAGGTATGGTGTAAGTTATCCTCTTTCACTCTCTTATATGAAATTTACCATATCTAACTGGTTTATTTCTTGTAGATTAACCTCATATGCATGGAGCTTATGAATAGGATTTCAAACACAGACCAAGAAAAAAAAGAGTTGCAGGCAGAAGTTGATAATTGGAAAGCACGGTATGATAGCCTAAGGGTTGACATGGACGATTTAGAAGAGGAGAGGAGTACCTTGAAGCGGCAGATGAGACTTATGGCAGTAGAACTAGCAGTGGAGCGGGCTTCTTGCAGTCAAGCTGACAAAGGCAAGAGTGTACTGGAGTCTTCATTCGCGGAGCAGCTGTCCCGTGCCTCAGAGGAGATTAGAGTCTTTAAGAACTTGCTGGGGCAGAAGGAAGAATACTCAAGCGAGCTCGTGAAATCACTCACTCATACTCAAGAAGATCTTTGAAGGTCTTTAGACAAAGCTCAAGCTTTAGAGGAGTCGATTATTCAATTAAGGGCCGCTCATGAGGCTGCGGAGGCGTAGAAAGACGGGATGAGAGCTGATCTTCAAAAGTGGGCACATGATTATGAAGAATTGGAAGAGGTGGCTGCATTCGATGTGAGTTGAGCTTATGAATTCTCGCCTCGACACGATGATAGAAGTGAGTCAAGAGGGTTTTGACCTTAGTGCTGAAATAGCCAAAACTAAGGAAGCCATGGAAAAGGGTCAACAAGGTCATAACCTCTCTTCACCTGTTGGTGAGATTCTAGCCGCTCATGCCTCTTCATCCTCAGTTGCTCCCGCTGGTTCTGCCACGGATGTCAACCCCTCTTCTTAAAAAGATCTAGTTGTTTATCCTTTTTTTTCTTTTTCTTTGTATCAATTGGTGGTTACCCCCAGTACCATCGAGGGTAAATTTGGATTTCCTTTAAGTCCCCAAACGACAACTTAGGGTCACCACAATGTAAATATAAAAATCTTATATGGCTAAGTACAAGTTAATACTTAGTTTTAGCCGTTTTAATATATAAATGTTAGTCTGACTTTTATTGAGTTTCTGTTTCACTCTTTATGTCTTTTGCATGCTTTATTTTTTGAGGTTTTAGTTTTACCTTCGAGTTTTGCATGTGGGATGCTCTACGGGTATTAAGGCTTCTGAGCCATAAACAAGTGCGAACAGAGTTTCTCCCGTGGCTATTTTTGAAGTCTTTCTGTATGCACATAGTACCGCTGCTAACTCATTAGGCCAGTTTTCTTTGGCTTTATCCAGCCGCTTTTTTAGATTTTTGATGAGGACCTTATTTGTTGACTTAGCTTGACCATTAGCCACGGGGTGGTAAGGCGTTGAGGTGATCCGCTTGATTTTCCAACTTTCAAAGAATTCTGTGATTTGCGAGCCTATGAATTGTGGGACATTATCACACACGATCTCCTTTCGTATTCCAAAGTGGCATATTATGTTTCGCCATAAGAAGCTTTTAACTTCCTTTTCTCGCACTTGTTTGAACGCTTCTGCCTTTACCCATTTTGTAAAATAGTCGATTAGTACGAGTAAAAACTGTACATGTCCTTTAGTTGTGGGAAGAAGTCCTACTATGTCCATACCCCATTTCATGAAAGGCTATAGGGATATTATTGGATGTAATAATTCCGCTGGTCGATGCATATTATTGGCAAACCTTTGGCATCTGTCATATTTGGATACGAAATTCTCGGCTTCTTCTTCCATCTTAGGCCAATAGTATCCGGCTCTGATTAGTGTTTTCACTAAGGATCTAGCCCTTGAGTGATTTCCACAATGTCCTTCGTCGACATCTTTCATCACAAATTCCGTTTGGTTAGGTCCAAGGCATTTAGCTAGGGGTCCCCCGAACATCTTGCGATAAAGTAAGTTGCGAATAAGGCAGTACCGTGCAGCTTTGCGCGTAGTGCTTGAGCCGCTTTCCTGTCTTCAGGTACGGTGCCATTGGGCAAAAAATTAAGAATTTCGTTTCTCCAGTCCTAGGTTAGGTTGTTGAAAGTTACCTCATTACTGTCCTGGTCTATTATTGAATTAAATGGCTGAACGATAATGGTATTGTCTTTGTTCGTTACTTCTGTGACTGCTGCGAGGTTAGCTAATGCATCTGCCTCTACATTTTCTTCTCTAGGTATTTGCACTACCTTCCGTGTTTTGAATTGTCTCATGAGCTCCCATGCTCTTTCAAGATATTGTTGCATTCTAGTCTCTCGAGCAATGTAAGTCCCATGTATCTGATTTACTACCAGTTGGTAATCGTTGTTGATTACAATTTGCTCGATTGGAAGTTCCCGTGCAAGTTCAAGCCCTGCAATAACAGCTTCGTACTCTGCTTCATTGTTAGTGATATGATAACACTTTAGAGCTTGTCGTGTCTTTTCACTCGTGGGTGATATCAAGACTATGCCTACGCCAGCACCTTTTATATTTGAAGAACCATCGGTGAACAAGGTCTACAGGCCCGGATTAACACCGTTAAAGAGTTGTAACTCTTTTGCTACTTCAGATACAATGTATTTACTAAAGTCAGTAACAAAATCAGCTAGTATTTGTGACTTAATTGCAGTCATAGGCTGATAAATTATCTCAGGCTCACTTAATTCTATGTCCCATTTGGCTAATCTTCCTGACGATTCTTGTTTATGCAGAATATTTCTTAAAGGATACGAGGTCACAACAGTTATTGTGTGGCATTGAAAATAGGGTCGTAATTTTCTAGATTCCATTATTAAAGCTAAAGCTAACTTTTCCAGATGTGGATATCTAGCCTCAGCATCTAGCAAAGTTTTACTTACATAATAGATAGGTGATTAAAAAATTACTGCCCAAATAGGTACGGAAGATAAACAGGCACGAAACAAAATACTTACGATAAGAAGAGTCAAGTTACCACAGAATGTGTACTATACCACACAGATGCAGATTCCAGACCGCACGTCATTCGTGAACCGAAGGAAGATGAGCACATCAAAACAACTTTGGAGGAGCTCAAAGTTCTTCCGTTATCTGCACAAAACCTGAGCATAAATTATATATAGGCACGAGGCTAAGCTCCACTCGAAGAGGTAAGTTAATTAATTATTTAAAGGCTAACGCAGACTGTTTTGTGTGGTCCCACTCAGATATGACAGGCATCCCACCAGAAGTGATGACTCATAAACTAAATGAAGATCTATCTTTCGTACATGTTAAGTAGAAGAAAAGAAAGCAAGGACCATTAACGAACCAAGTGATCGACGAAGAGGTACAGAAACTCTTGAAGATTTGTTCGATACGATAGGTAATGTACCCTAACTGGTTACCAAACACCATGGTAGTACCTAAAAAGAATGGCAAGTGGAGAGTATGTGTAGATTATACTAATTTAAACAAAGCATGCCCCAAAGATTATACTTATCATCTCGATCTTTTTTGGATCTAGACGAGGATAAGATTACATCTCTTCCTTGTAGTCTATAGATCGACCTAGTGTTTTCGAACCTGGGGCAGATATCGCGTCCCAAGGGTATCGTACCTATTTTTACCTGATCTTCTATATTATTCAGGACGTCTGGATCTGGAATGATCTTCATCTCTCGAATGAGCAATGACATGTTCTTCTATTCTGAGTTTAGTGTTGTACCTTTTATATATATCGTTCCATGTTGTGGCGGCTTTCCTTGTATCAAACACATGAATAGAGGTAAATCCCGCTCAAATTAAAGCCATAGAGGAAATACCTGATGTTTTAACAAATAAAAAAAGGTTCAAAGACTGACAAGAAGAATAGCAGCTTTTGGGAGGTTTATTTCTAGATTTTCCGAAAAACGTTTTAAATTCTTCTTAGTTCTCAAAAAAAATATTCAGTTCGAATGGACTGAAGAATGTCAGCGAGCCCTCAAGAACCTGACGATTTATCTATCAAAACCACCACTGCTTTCAAATCCAAAAGAACGGGAAAGATTGTACATCTACCTGGCTGTCTCAGAAATTGCTATAACTGCAGTATTGGTAGGAGAAAAAAAAGGTAAACAGTTCTGCTTGAGTCATCTTGGGTAACATCTGGCTTCCATAAAAACAAAGTTTCCGAAAAACATGCATGCATTTGACAAATTATTTGTAGAAATATAGTTGTTTGAAATAGGCGATAATGCACGTGATCATATAATTTAGACGAACGGGTGACAGTGACGCATTTAGGGACATTAAAATCTCCTTGCTTTAGAATTTTGAGGGCCTCAATTTAAATGCATACTTCTGGAAACACATTCCTTGGTTGTTTAGAATGCGATGAAATAGGACAAACTCGAGATCTTGCCCCAATTACTAATCATGGGGGAAATGAAGATTTTATTAGGATGTGAACGAACCCACAGAGCTGCCTACATATCCTCTAAAATGGGAATCAGGTCAAGCCCAGTTCAATTACATCAAATAGAGAATGCAACAATCTTAAACATAGTGTCTCTTGGTTGTGTTTGAATTTATAGGCATCGTCAAAATTTCTCCATCCATTTCTGCAAGTATAAGTGCTCCTCATGTCAATACCCGTTGAACCATGTACGGGCCCTGCTAGTTGGGTAAGGACTTCCCCTTGGCTTCATCCTGGTGTGGGAAGATTAACTTTAACACCTATTGCCCCAGTGTGAATTTTCTTGACCTAAACTTTTTGTTGAAAGCTCTTTACATTATGTTCTGGTAGAGTTGATCGTGACATATCACATCCATTCTTTTTCCATAAATGAGAGATAATTTCATACCGGCTTTGTCCCCATTATGCATCTCTAAGCTCAACTTCTTGTATGATTCATAGAGAAGAAATTTCCACTTCGGCGGGAATAACGACTTCAGTACAATAAACCAGTAGGTAGGGAGTTTCCCTAGTTCATGTGAGAACTATGGTACGATATCCAAGTAAAGAAAATTTTAGCTTCTCGTGCCATTTTTTTGTAATTGTCCACAATTTTCCTCAATATCTTCTTGATGTTCTTGTTGGTGGCTTCTACGACTCCGTTCATTTTTGAAATGTATGCTATGGAGATCCTACGCTTGATATTGGATGTTTCACAGGTGTCTTTCATCAAATCGCGATTGAGATTGGAGACATTGTCAGTATTGATTGGCTCTGGTTCACCAAATCGACAAACAATGCGGTCCCGAACAAAATCCACTACAACCTTCTTAGTTACAACTTTATAGGATGCAACTTCAATCCATTTTGTAAAGTAGCATATGCCCCTAGAATACCATGCAGTCTGTTTCCATAGTCATCCAGAAATACCCTGCTCTTAGTAACTTCTTGGCTAACATGAAACAATTCAAGTACAGGTCCCGACATGTATTTCTTCAAGTAATATGGATGTCTTCTTGGCATCGACACACAACATCAATCCTAGGTCAGAAGTCCTTCTATACGCAATTCCTCCACTTTGAAAGAAATGGTTGGCTAACCTTTGAAGCATGCACTTTAGAGTGTGGGTAGCTCTCTTTGGGTATTCTCTTTTTTCCATGTACTTCTTGATATCATAGAACCACGGGTTTCCGTCAATCTTTTCTTCAACATGCGCATAATATGTTGGATTTTTATGAATTACTATTGAGATAGGATCATGAAATTCTTATTTGGGTGTTGTATCATAGACGACAAAGTGGCTAATACATCTGAAAAATCATTTTGAATCCTTATAAGTTGTTTGAATTCTATCTTTGTAAACCTTTTGATCAGCTCTTGTACACTATGCAAATATGACAATATATTGGTGTTCTTCGTAGCCCATTCCCCTAGAACCTACTGCACCAAAATGTTTGAATCACCGATTACGAGCAGCTCCTGAATGTTCATGTCAACGGCCAACCTAAGTCCCAAAATGCTGGCCAGTTTCCGATACTAACACAACTCTGATACATACTCCTTTGAAGTTTGCTGTCCTATTGAAGAACATCATCCAACCATCATATGCCTTGGCGATATCTTCTCCTACAATTGACACCTCCTCAACGAGAAAATATGTTATCAATGGATCGTATTCTATGTCTACGGGATTTTCTGCCAGATGATCTGCCATTTATTTCCATTTGACTATCTTCTAAGTTACATAGACGATATGGAACTCACTCAACAATATCTTCCACTTTGCTAACTTGCCCGTAGGCATGGGTTTCGGAAAAATAAATTTTAGCGGATACATACTTCATATGAGATATGTAGTGTATGCACATAAATAATGCCTTAACTTTTGATCTATCCATGTCAAATCACAACAGGTGCATTCAAGCAAAGAGTACCAGGCTTCATAAGGTGTGAACTTCTTGCTCAGAAAATGTCACACCCCGAACTTGGGGGGCGAGACTGGCACCCGGTGCCTCACCTATCCTTACGTACCAACTTGCAACTAAGAGACTCTGAACATATAATGTCATATCTTGACCATGGGCCGCATTGCAAGACAATTGCAAATATTGACTAAACATCAAAATCTAGGGGGACGAGTCCGTCATAACTACTATAGCTGGAAAACCAACAGATATAGATACAAGGCCTACAAGCCCAACATACTGCACTAACTGACAGGATATGTCTACAAGCCTCTATTATTGGATGTACTATGGTCCGAACAGGGCCCCGACCTACTCATAACATATATATATATACACAAGATGTACATAAAGCTCTAGACCCGGCTACTCCGAAGGGCTTGGAGCTTACCGATCAAGCTGAACTTGGGCAGCGCCTAATGAGGAGGTCTACCCGTCTGTCTGTCTGAACCTCCATGCATGAAATGCAGCACCCTAATGAAGGGATGTCAGTACAAAACAATGTACCGAGTATGTCAGGCAATATACTGAAAGCTGAAACTGAATTGACAATATAATAACTAAAAGTAACTAGGAGTCAAAGAAAATTTGAAGATATGCTCACCTGGTTGTACTAACTCAACTTTCTCAATATAATAAGTAAATAGTTGTCCAGCCCTATAAGGCTCAGTATATATATATATATATATATAAATGCTCTACCATATAAGGCTGGCTCATAGGCGTTCGACCATATTAAGCTCTGTATCTCAGCAACTAGGCTCGCTCATAGGCGCTCGGTCACGGTAGACTCGGTATACAACTTACCATCACATCATAGGTTGCCCGATAGGGGCCTGCTCGTCGATTATAGCTCGATGGTACTGAAAATATTATAGTACTGTATATATAGACTCTCTGCTCTGTTCACTGGAAGAAGGAGATACTCAGTTGAATATGAAGTCCCGATAAGGAGAATATTGCAACTTACGAGAGTAGGAAAATATATATAAATTTCGGAATATGAATTTCTCTTTTTGTCTCGTTATCAAATGCATGTAATTACGCGATCATGCCAAAATGAAGGAAGGACGGCCTTAACATACCTGACTCAATTCTCTTGACAATCTCTCCAACATACGTTGATTGCGACAAGACAAGTGCCGGTGGATCGAGATAGGGAGAGCTCCGTATGATATTACTGAGAAAGATTATATCGTATTTCCTTATAATTGAAATCTCACGTTGCGGTAAAATTAGGTAGACTTCGTATGACATCTTTGAATCAATTTTGTTTCTATTGCAACATTAGCTTCGTTGAAGCTTTAATAATGAGAATTCCATCCTAATATGCGTTTCTCCTTACTGAATTAGGGGGGGGGGGTGATTGTATCATAATTAAGAGACACCAATTTTGGCAACACTTTGATTACTTAGTCTCCTCTCTAAATGTCACCTTATCAAAGTAATTTAATAGTCAGTTTAACGGATCACATGTTACTTCTACATGATTTTCTTATCAAAATATTTTAGATAAATACCAATTTACCTGCATAATTAAGAATTATCTCAAAGTACTTAAAATACTATTCACTTTTAACACACTTTATACATCTTACTATCATGGTCATGTGGTACCATATAAAATCAATACATATACTATTATTTAGTTAAAATCCATGTAAAAATACATATAGTTTCTCTACTTTTAATTTCCCTAATCTCATATAAAGAGTAAAAAATTTCGTACGCTTAATTCTTAAAATGGTAAAATTTAACCTTCTTTTCTTGTGCGAAAATAATTTCTATCTTTACAATAAAGAAAATCTCATAAACTTTTTTATATTATGAGTATAATTTACCATATTCGAAAATAGTAATAATGGTAACTATCCAAAATTATACTTATAAAACTTTCTAGTATACTCCACTTAAAAAAAAATACCACACTAACATTATTTAATGGTATGAAGATTGTTAAACTTACGGGGTCTTAATCTCTTAGAGCTCATGTGGATTGCTACGACTTATCCTAATATTAAAGTACGGGATGTAACATATAATATAGCACCTACTCCTTTCTTCCAGTTTCATCATGTTGTCTAAGAACACAACCAAAATACCCAACTAACACGAATAAATAAAGTAGCATAGGTCTTCCCAGTTCTGGTGGGGCCAGAACGGGCGGTTTAGATAAATACACCTTGATTTTGTCGAAGGCTTTCTGGCATTCTCCAGTCCAACTTGTTGCAGGATCTTTCCTCGGCATTCGGAAGATTGGCTCACATATCACAATTGATTGTGCTATGAAGCGACTGATGTAATTGAGGCGTCCTAAAAAACTCATAACGTCTTTCTTACTCTTTGGAGGTGGCAAGTCCTGTATAGCTTTTCCTTTTGACGGGTCTAACTCAATCTCTCGGCGGCTGACGATGAATCCAACAACTTTCCAGCAGGGACTCCGAAGGCACGTTTTGCAGGATTCAACTTCAAATTGTATTTTCGAAGCCGGTCAAAAAATTTCTTCAAGTATGCTATATAATCCGGACTCCTTTTAGGTTTCATGATAACTTCGTCCACTTACACCTCTATTTACTTGCGTATCATGTCATAGAAGACGGTTTTCATGGCTCTCATGTAGGTGGCTGCAGCATTCTTTAGACCAAACAACATCATTTTGTAACAATATATCCCCCAAGGGGTGATGAAGGTTGTATTTGCGGCATCCTCTTCATCCATCCAGATTTGATGATATCTTACAAAGCAATCCACAAAGGATTTGAGATCATTCTTAGCTTAGTTGTCAATCATTATGTGTATGTTGGGGAACGAGAAATCATCTTTGGGACTTGCTATGTTCAAATCTCGGTAATCGACACGTACCCTAACTTCCCATCATTCTTCAAAACTGGCCAAATGTTGGCCAACCAAGTTGGGTATTCGACCACTCGGAGAATCTTGGATTGGATTTGCTTGGTGGCCTCCTCTTTTATCTTCAAAATCATATACGACTTTAACTTTCTGACCTTCTGCTTTACCGGTGGATACATGGGATTAGTGGGTAGCTTGTGAGTCACTATGGATGTGCTCAAACCAGTCATATCGTCGTAGGACCATGAAAATATATCATCACTCTTTAAGGAATCTGATTTATTGTTCCTTCTTACGATGATAGATGAAATACTTATACGTGTTTCCTTGACTATTTCGGAATCGCCTAAGTTAATGGCCTCAGTTTCCTCCAAATTAGACTTTGGTTTATTTTCAAAAATTTCTACTTTTTTGATAATTTCCTTGGGTATTATATCATCTTCCAGATCCTCCGACTCACTATCCTTATGTTGCATTGTCTCATTACATGTCATAGTCGTAGGTTCCTCAGCATATGCAATAATAATGCTGAAAATAAAATGTAAAAAAATAATAACAAATACGAAAAGCATTAATGCATTAATAAAATCATAAAAACGCCAATAAGTGCGGCTCGATGGATCGAGCATTTGTTTCGAAACAAAATATTGAAAAACGTCTCAAATGCTCAAAACTATATTTCAAATAATTCATGCTAATTTTCCAAGCTACCCAAGAACTCGACGGGCCAAAGATGGTGCAACATTCCAATTCCTGAGAACAACTCCTTCTTCCATGGTTTTAATTGTAAGGTTTCTCTTGAAATTGGTCACCATAATTCCTTCTACAATTCTTTCTCCTAAATTTATGATGTCGGAGAATTTGTGATATTCATTAACCATTAATCTCCCGTACTATTAAGGGTCTTGAAACCCGACAAAGAACATATTCATTTGTTCTTCTTCAAGTGCTGGTCGTACCTTCCCGGCTTCAGATATTCAACGAGTTTCATACTTGCAGAAATTTCATGTTGCCTTCTTCTTGAGGTTCTAATCAGGCTATACATCCCTCATCTCTATCGAGGTAGCCTGATAAAGTTGCAATGTCAATCCCCGAAGTGTTTCTTCTCCAGCATCGACGAAGATATAGGCCGAGGGTAGATGAGTTGATTCGTTCGATTCAGGACCTCCGACCTGATTCCTAAGGAAAAGATGTCATTCCCAGAGGAGTGGAATATGAAGCGTTAGTATAAACTTATCGAGTGTGTTTCATTATTTTGGCGTTCTCGTCTTTTTTTGAACTAAACCTCTTTTAATGATGCAACCGTAGTTAGATATCCAGGTGCGGTTGCTGACCTTCTAGGCTAGGTTCAGCTACTGGCTTCCACTTTCTGTTATGCCTAGCGCATCTGGTGCGAATTAGCCGGAGGTCGATGGGAGGCAAAAACCACATTTAGGTTTCATTATTCGCATATCTAAATCCCTCAGCGAAATACACTTTAGCAAAACTCTAGATTTTGCATTTGGGCAGGCCTCGAAGATGCTGTTTGATGAGGCCGCCCCCAGCCAGTGATGAAGAAACCCCAAAACCTGTTAAAGACAAGAATAGGAAGAAGGGGGTCACCCGCGAACTCCCCGAAGCCAAGGAAAACCAAGGTTCGAAAGTATAAGGTCGATACAGCGGCCTTAACTCCGGAAACTGCCGAACGTCTTTGTGTCGAGGACAAAGATGGAGACGATGCTGAGAACAAAGATGATGACCTCCCGTTAGTGATTCGGAGAAGAGGAAGTACTGCTGAACCGAAGGCTGCTGAGGGGAGCTCGAGCAAAGTCTTCGATCCGACCAACGGTAAGAAGGCCCTTTATCCCGAAGGCACTTGATCGATTAACTCAAAGATCCCAACTCTCAGGTAACTTGAAGGTGGGATAACGCCCTAATTGAACCATTCGGGGTGATTGATGTGGAAGATTCTCCACCAGGCCCGTTGTTCTCTGCAAGCAAAATACGGGATGCCCAAGATATGAGGACTCCCGATGTGGGAACATCCCGTAGGGAGAATGACATCTTCCAAGAATGCCTTGCTGGGATCGAAGAGGGCCCCGACCTTGACGCCTCGTTCATCTTTGAAGAGGCTAAGAAGCTTTGAAAGCAGGTAAACTTTTCCATAACAATTGTGTTTTGAGTTTGATTTTTTCCTTTCTGACACCCTTTCTTTGTGATAAGTCTGTGATGCTCTATGAACAAGCTTTTTCCAAGTCTCGGGCTGAGCTTTCCCATTGTGAAGTTGAGCTCAGGAAGCTCGTGGCCTAGATGGACGAACTCAAGGCTCTTTATGCCAAAAGAGTGGGGGAACTCAACGTTCTTCGAGTAAGTTCGGAGAAGGCTTTCCAAGAGCGGGCCGAGTTTGTCGAATAGGTAATATAGCCTTTATGGGCTTATTTTGTACTTACTTGTTTTTTGTGTCTATGTTTTAATTTTGCAGCTTCAGCAGAAGGCCAACTTGGTGGAGGAACTTCGGGAGGAGCTTAAGAACAAAGAAGCTGAAACCCTTGGGTGGAAGCAAAATATGGACTGTGTGGCCTATGATAAGGACACTCTTCCCAAAAAACTAGCCTCGGTCGAGCACAAGTTTCAGAGTGCAAAAGAGGAGAGTCGTAAGTTTAAGAAACTTTACACTGAGACGGCCGGTGAATTAGCTAAAGTCAAGTCTGAAGCTAATGCATTTAAGTCCTCGTATCGAACCGATGCTGCTGCTGCTAATGCTCGGGCTCAGGAGATCTCTACTTCAGCTGAGATCCAGTTAACATGTGCCATCAATCATGCTAATCTGGAGTTTCGAAGGCACACTCTTGACGAGGTGCATGCTAAAGGCTTTGACCTTTCCGCCGAAATCGAGAAGGTAAAGTCTTTGGAAGAAGAGGCAGTTGCATTGCTCTCCACCGATGAGGATTCTTCCAGCTTCTTCGAGAGTGAGGGAGACGAAGATGAAGTCCCTGAGGAGGAGGAGGAGGTCCCCGAAGATGAGGCTACAAAAAATGTAGATGCAGTGGATGCTTCCTCCGAGCAAGTGACCCCGAAAGTAGATTAGGTGCATTGTTTGTGTAAGGGCCCTATGCTGGGGTTTTGTAAATGTACTTTTGAATCATCATTTGAATATATACATCATTTTTGCTTCATCTTCATTTTGTTTTAAATTTTGTTCTGTCTTCACTTGTGAAACGAAATTTGGTATTGTTCACAAACGATTGATAATAGGTTACCACTTGAGGTTCAGTCTTCAAGCTAATATTTAAGATGGCTTGATGTTAGTTCGGGGTGAAGGGAATTTTGAGTCCGAGCTAGATAATGTCTCGAGCATGGTGTGCTTCGTCCTTTATTCTCTTGGCCCCTCGGTTTAGTATTGGCCCTTAGGCTCTTTTAGGCTGGCCCTTAGGTTCTTTAGGTAGGGCCAATTCGGCCTTTAAAGTGGCTATAATTTTTCCCTCCTTCCGGCTAAAATACTTAGTGAAAATGTTTGGTATGCCCTAGCATGTGTTTTTTGTATTCATACTCGTTGGATTTTTTGAAGGTTCGATCGATTGGGACCTCGTCTGTAATTTGTTGTGTACCAATAATCGAATACCTCTTGAGGTTTTTTCGAAGGCTGATATTATCGAAGCCTTTGATTTATTCGAGGGTTGGTTATATCAAAGCCCTTTATTATTTGCTTTGGCCGAAGGCCTTTAGTTTTATGGTGGAAGTCGACGTCTCGAAGCCGCATTATTTCGTCTGTGGCCTTTTTATATGACCATAGTCTTTAGTATGGCCATGGACTTAGTCCTCAAGTACGATTGCCTTGGCCTTTACATCGAGCGGATGCCTCTTCGAGGTCTTATGAGTTTGAGTATGACTCATTGAGGTCTTACGAGTTTGAGTTTGCCTCTTTGAGGTCTTATGTGTATGAGTCTTGATAACTTGATATGTTTACTGTAGGTGACAGTCCTCGAGTAATTGGGGTGCATTTGCGTTCTAGCCCTTGAGTTGTTTCTTGTTGAATAAATGTGAAGTTCGTATAATAATAGACTTCTTTCAAACGCAAAGTGTTGTGATATAACAAGAATGCTTCTTTGAAAAATTGATACACGCGAACATGTTTTGCCGTCGAGGGTCCGATTGTTCAATATGGACATGGTTCATTTGATAGTTTGGCCCATTACAAAGTTCTCCTATCGAGGCCCTCTTTGGCGTGAATTATTTTCTTTGTAAATGCAACCTCTGAGGGTGATTCCCCCCAGTATTTGAGGTTAATTGAAAAGAAGCCTTGAATACTTGTTGAATTTTCCTTAGGTAGCATGTAAATGTTGCCTCGTTAGAAACCTTGTCGGTAAAACCTAGTTAGGACAAAACCTGATCAAAGGGAAAAAGAGTGCAACACAGGCTATAATATCCAAGGTCTTCGAGTTGAGGAGTACTACGATGTCTTAAATAGATCTTCTGCAAAGGCTTAATCTTAAATATAAAAAAAGGGGAGAAGGTCATACCTCAACAATAGTATCATTTGATTAGTGATATGTTCCAGTTATTTGGTAGTTGTTCGCCTTCCATTGTGCTAAGTTTGTAGGATCATTTTCCTATGACTCAAGGGAGTCGATACGGTCCTTCCCAATTGGGGCCTAGTTTACTTTCGTTTGGGTTTCGAGTATTGAGGGTGACTTTCCTTAGGACCAAGTCCCCGACTCCGAAATGGCGAATGTGTGCCCCTCTGTTGTCATACCTCTCGATCATTTGCTTTTGTGTAACCATTCGAACTAGTGCAGCTTCACATTTTTCATCTAGTAATTCGAGGCTAGTGTTCATGGCCTCGTGGTTCAAATCCTCGGTGGTATGCTGAAACCTGATGCTAGGTTCCCCAAACTCGACCGGAATCAACTCTTCCGACCCATATACCAAAGAAAATGGGGTATAGCACCTCGGGAAATACTCCTCTCCATTTTCCCTTTGCATCATCCAACATTTTCTTCAAGTTTTGAATGATGGTTTCGTTTGTGGACTCGGCTTGACCATTTGCACTCGGGAGATAGGGCGTTGATAGAATCCTTTTGATTATATGGTCCTGGACGAATTTTTTTCACTTTGCTGCCGATGAACTACTTCCCATTGTCGCATACTATCTCGACGGATATCTCGAACCGGCATACAATGTTGTCCCGTATGAAGTTGATAACCTCTTTTTCTCTTATTTTATTGAGGGCCTACGCTTTTACCCCATTTTAAAAAGTAGCCAGTCATAAACAAAATAAACTTAACTTTACATGGCATCGTTGGTATGGGGCCGTCGATGTCCACCCCACATTTCATGAATTGCCATGGGGACAGGACCGTAATGAGTTGTTCACCTGGCTGATGGATCATCGATGCAAACCTTTTGCATTTATCACACCTTCGAACGAACTCCTTCGTATCTTTTTCCATGCTATCCCAGTAATACCCTACTCTGATCACTTTGCAAACCAAAGAATCGGAACCAGAGTGATTCTCACAAGTACCTTTGTGGATTACTCGTAGTACGTAATCAATGTCCTCCGGTCCCAAACATACTGCCAGTGGTCCATCAAATGTTCTTCTATATAATGTTCCATTTTCATCGAGTGAGAATCGACCTGCTTTGGCTCGTAAGGCCCTTGACTCTTTTGGGTACGAGGGGAGCTTCCTGTGCTTCAAGTATTAGATGTACTTATTCCTCCAATCCCATGTCAAACTTGTTGAATTTATTTATGCATGGCCTTCTTCGACCACCGACCTCGATAATTGGACGACAGTCCCCAGGGCAATGTCATATTCTTAAAATGATTACTCCAAATTTACGAGTGCATCGGCCTCGCTATTCTATTCTCAGGGTAAATGACCCGGTGTCCATTCCTTGAAGTGATGCAATGTCACCTGAAGTTTGTCTAAGTACCTTTGCATTCTATCTTCTCTAACCTAGAAGCTCCCGTTCACTTGGTTTACTAACAAAAGAGAGTCACACTTGGCCTCAATGACTTCTGCTCCCAGGCCCTTGGCTAGTTCGAGACCAGCAATCATGGCCTCATACTCGGCCGCATTGTTAGTCAATTTCAAGGTTTTGATAGATTGCCTAATGATGCTGCCCGTACGAAGTTTTAGAACTATAGTGATCCCGGACCCTTTAACATTCTAGGCACTGTGAAGAGGGTCCATACTCCCAATGATTTACCCATTTTTAGCAAGAGTTCCTTTTCTACCTCGGGTACGAGGGCAATCGTGAAATCGACCACAAAGTCTGCCAATATTTGAGATTTGATAGTCGTTCGGGGTTTTATTCGATATTATACACTCCAAGTTCGATGTCCCATTTGGCCAATTGGTCGATAATTCAGGCTAATGCAAGATATTTCGAAGTGGGTATGTAGTCAATACACATATAGAATGACATTGAAAATATGGTTTTAATTTCCAAGATGCACTTACTAATGCAAAAGCTAACTTTTCTAAATGCGGGTACCTGGTTTCAGCATCTCCTAGGGTCCGACTTACATAATAAACAGGAAATTGTGTACCTAGTTCTTCTCAAACGAACACACCACTTACCGCTACCTCGGACACGGCTTAATACAAGTAGACCTTTTCATCCTCCTTCGGAGTATGAAGCAAGGGTTGGCTCGAGAGATACAGTTTTAATTCCTCTAAGGTTTGTAGTAATTCCGAAGTCCATGCGAAGTCGTTCCTTTTCTTGAGTAAGGAGAAGAAATGATGACTACGATCTGATGATCTCGAGATAAATAGGCCAAGGACAGCTATCCGTTCGGTTAACCATTGTACAACTTTCACATTATTTACGACAGTGATTTCCTCGATGTCTTTGATTTTCTGGGGTTTGATCTCGATCCCCATGTTCAACACCATGAATCCTAAGAACTCGCCCGAGCTAACTCCAAAAGCGCATTTCTCGGGGTTGAGTTTCATGTTGTATATTCTTAGGACATAGAATGTTGCCTGCAAATGAGTCGAATGGTCCTCTATGCGCAGGGACTTAACTATCATGTAATCAGTATAAACTTCCATAGTCTTGCCTATTTGATGTTCAAACATTTTATTAACTAAGCGTTGGTATGTAGCCCCTGCATTTTTTACCTCGAAGGGCATTACGTTATAGCAATATGTACCAAACTTTGGTGATGAACAAAGTCTTTTCCTGCTCCTCTGGGTTCATCCTAATTTGATTGTACCCAGAGTAGGCATCAAGAAAAGTAAGGATCTCGTGGCCAGCCATGGCATCAATAAATCGGTCGATGCATGGCAATGGGAAAGAGTCTTTAGGGCATGCTTTGTTCAAATCCTTGTAGTCTATACACATTCTAATTTTGTTCCCCTTTTTAGGGACTACCACTGCATTACCTAGCCACTCGGGGTACTTAACTTCCCTAATGGACCCCATCTTAAGAAGTTTGGTTACCTCGTCTATGATCAATGTGTGTTTTACCTCGAACTTAGGCCTCCTCTTTTATTTCACCGGTTTAAATCTGGTATCGACACTTGGTCGATGGGTGGTTATCTTCGGTGGGATCTCTGTAATATCTAAGTGCGAACAAACAAAGCAATCAATGTTATCGATAAAGAATTGAATGAGTTTTTTCCTGAGTTTGGGGTTAGCCCCGTCCCAGATATACCTTTTGTTCCGGCAGATGCTCGATCAATACCACTGTTAGAGTTCCTCGACCATTGACTTTGTCACGTTAGACTCCTCGGGGATGACAAAAGCCTCTCGACCATTTGTTCATCGGGCTCACCCGAGGACATAGGCTGTGATGTCTATTTGGCTACCTATTTGTTTTTGTCGTTCAAATTTTCTGATGGATATGGCATCAATACTAGTGTCACGTCATGGACTACAAACATCTCCTTAGTTTCATGCTACTCCCTATATACCGTTTTCACGCCATCTTTTGTTGGGAACTTCATCATTTGATGGAGGGTTGATGGAACTACTCTCATGCTGTGGATCCACGGCCTTCCCACCAAAGCAGTATACCTCATTTCACCTTCGATGACATGAAACTTTGTTCCTTCTATGGTTCCGTCCACGATTACTGGGAGGGTGATTCACCCTTCGTGGTTTCACTTTCCATGTTGAAGCCATTCAATATTCGAGATGCTGGTATAATTGGGTTGAGTAGCCCGAGCTGCTCCACGACTCTCGATCTGGTTATATTTTCTGAGCGACCGGGATCTGTGAGAACACGTTTAAAATGAAGTTTATTTAAGAGAATAGAAATTACCAATGCGTCGTTGTGAGGTTGAGATAATCCTTCGGCATCTTCCTCATTGAATGTGAGGGTGTCCTCGAGAATGTAGTCCCGAGTCCGTTCCTCCCTTGTGGTTGATACTTTGGTGCGTTTGAATATAGGTCCATGTTGGATGTCGACCCCGCCGATGATCATGTGAATGATATGTGGGGGCTCCTCTTTTTCGTTCTTCCTATTGGCGTCTCTTTCTCTAAAGTGATTCTTGGCCCTGTCGCAGAGAAATTCTCGAAGATGCCCTTCATTGAATAATCGGGCTACCTCCTCTCTTGATTGCTTGCAATCCTTGGTCATGTGCCCACGTGTACCGTGATATTTGCACATCAAGTTGGGAATCCTATGAGAAGGGTCCATTTGTATAGGTTTAGGGAATATAGTATCTCTTATTTTCCGAATGGCCGAGATGATACCCGAGGCATCGATGAAAAAATTATATTCTGATAATCAGGGTGGCTCTTCCAGTCCTGAGTGTCTGTCGAACCCAGTCTTACTCATGAGTCCCCTAGGATTCTGAACTCGATCTTCTCTTCGATCATTCTGAGCTATGTTACGCCTCGAGTTGTTCCTTCAATCTTCAATGTACGGATGATACCTCTCGATACTCGGTCTCGGTTCCTAGTCTACTTCTCTAGAATCTTTTTTTTCTTAAATTTTTGGATATACTGAGCCCGTGAGGGTTCCCAACTTGTCATCTTCGACTCGAACCTTTGGCTGGTACCTTTTATGCACATCCACCCAAGTTACGGCAGGGTACTCGATAAAGTTTTGCTTCAACTACCTCAATGCTATCGAGATCCGCTCATTTATCCCCTGAGTGAAACCCTGTACAACCCAGTCAACGGACACTGGTGGCAACTCGATTCGTTCCATTTGGAACTAGGACACAAACTCCCTCAACATCTTGTTGTCCCTCTGTTTGATTTTGAATACATCTGACTTTCTTGTTGAAACCTTAATGGAACTAACTGTGCTTTTACAAACAAATCCTCCAAATTGGCAAACGAATCATTAGAGTTCGGGGGCAGGTTATGGTACCAAATCATGGCCCCTTAGTCATTGTTTCCCCAAACTTTTTTAGTAAAACAGACCCGATCACATCGTCCTCCAAATCATTTCCCTTTATACCGCAAGTGTATGTGGTGATGCGCTCTTTGGGATCGGTTGTCCCATTGTATTTGGGAATATCTTGCATGCGAAAATTCTTTGGAATAGGCTTCGGCGATCCTGGAATTTGGTTGACCCTCGAGTTGTACGTTTCAATTTTTTTATCGTTGTCCTCGATCCTTTTCTCACCCGACTTGATCCTCTTTGTGAGTTCTTCGAACATTCTCATGATTGTGGAGTTAGTTCCTCATCCATTGTTTCTCGACCTTTTCGGGGCTGGTTTAGCACGATGAGTAGTTTCTGGTCCCAGCACACTCAGGATCCTTTGCTAGCATTGCAACTGAGGGATGGCTATCTGTTGTGCTTGTAACATTTGAAAAATAACTTGGAGACTAACTTCCCAATCTCCTCTACCCTTTGTTCTTGGGCAATAGGTTGAACTTATCCACGCATTCTTCCTCTGACGTCAGTTCCCAAATCGACGTTTATAGCAATGTGTGACCCAACATCGACTGGGTTAGGAACTGGTGCTACCTCAGGGTTGAGCGATGGAATACCGGCTCCTGAAGCAGCTTCATTTTTCCCCGTGGAATTCGAGGCTGTCGTTACCATATACTGGTGTGTTTGCTGAGTTTAACATGTTTTAGCCTGAAATCAAAGAATCTTTGACAAGAAAAAGTGTAAAGAATAACGTTTGTTCTCAAAAAACTAGCACTGAAATAATTACTATTATAGTTAGCCCCACGGTGGGCGCCAAACTGTTTGCCTTGAAAAATAAATGTAACAACTAAATTTGGTTTGTAGTTTTAAAGAAACATGATTTACTTCAATACTAATTAATAAACAAGTAGTATAGAGTTTTAATGAGTATGACTGATGAATCAAACTAATGTTACTAGAGTAGTAGGGACCTCGAGCTCGATGCTCTCGATGACCTCGAGGTGGGTTAGAGATGATTATAGCAAGAACAATAAAGTAAGAGCTTTAAAGCTGAAGCACAATAAACGAGAAAAGTCAGATAGTATATTCTTTTTGCAGTGATAAGATGATCCTTACAAATGATGGGGGTCCCTTTTATATAGGATGGTAAACCCCAAATAAGGTACATTTCTATTTACATTAAAAATCCTGTTGGTACAGCTGTATAACCACCTAGTACGTATTTCTACGAATCTATCCCGAAATTTGCGTCTTGACCTTTATGCCCTAGAGGAATTCCCGATATTTCTTAAGTGTGTTCGAGATGATACTATCTCTAAATAGAGCATGTTAGGCCTCTAATTTTCTCCTCGAGGTGCGCATCTTTCAGCCGAATCTGATCCATTATTCAAGTTGCCCGAACTCGAGCTCGGGGTTCGATTAAGACCTCAAAATTTGGCTCTCCGATTTCGACCATATACAACCACCATTAACACTCTGAACTCTACTAGTGAGCTTCTTGAGTTCCTCTGCCATGTATTTAATTAGCAGGTCTTTCTGGTTTATTCGGGTATGTATAGGGTTTGTTGCGTGGTGTGCGATAAGGTTTCCACAAATATCGGATTGCTTTGATGGATTCCCGGAAGTTTGGTATAAGGGTCGTCATTGGTCGAGTTTTGGGAATCGGGTGGATAGGTTGTGGTGCATTTTGGGGAGTGTGGTAAGTAGTAGTTTGAGGAGTCAGTACTGGTGACGGGTAAGGGTTTTTTAGGGGTTCGTGGTATTGATGTGGTGCAGGAGGATTTGGTACTGGGTTTAGGCTTTGTGAGTTTTGCGGTAGTGTTCGGTTCTGGGTAGTCGGGTTTTGTTAATTAATGTCGGGGACATTAAGAGTGAGGGACAAGTTTACCATGTTTCAGACGTGCTCAAGCTCGCCTTGTAGTTCTAGGATTTTCTATTCCATACGTAAGACCAACTCATTTTGTGCAGGAGTACTTCGACCATCTGAAATTTCAATGTTTTCCACCAGGGTAGCATTGTGTTTCTTGATACCACTCAAATCATCCATTTTCCCTTTCCCTTTGTTTTATCCTTTAGGATTTCTTGGTGGAAGGGGAGGTGGAGGACCTCAGGATCTAATGTGTATGCTTGTGATGCTAGTATGCACGAAACAATCTTTGGGAATGGGAATAATCAAAAGAAAAGAAAAGGCAAAAAGTAACCAAGTTAGTAAAGTGAAATAAAAGAGTGTTTGCAACATTGAAAAAACTTTCCAAAAGTCGTGAAATAATTTGTATCCTAATTTTGGGTACCTCATTGTGCCTGAGGTAGGCCTAAGCGACACATAGACTTGGAGAAAATTGATTCCAATATTTGCGCCATTAAATTCATGCAAAAAAATGCGTAAAACCTTTACTAAACCAATAATAGAAATTACTAATGGCATTTAGCCTTATTACAATCGAACTCTAAATCTAAGCCAGAAAGCAGTAAAGAATATCATTTGCTAGTCAGCTTGTCCCTGAAGGACCTTCTTGATGATTTACTCTTTTGACCCTATCAATCAGGTTCCCTAGATAGCTCATATCCAACCATAAGTAGGATTTTTCTAGATGTACTCCTTCTCCTCCATCCGTTCCTTGGCAATCTGAGAGTCTCTTTCTATCATTCCCCGAACCTGGGCTTGGACGTAAAACGACACTCGGTGCCTGACTAAATGTGACCGAGCGAATATGAATCAACGCGTGATATTGTAACATACTGAATGCGGAAGATAAACTAACACATGTTGATATACTGAAAGTCTAAATTAAATAAGTCAAATGCGGAAACATTAATATAAGTATGTCTAACTGTTACTCTAGTCTATGAAGCCTCGAATGAAGCACTGAAAACACTGGCTGTCTAAAAATACTGAAGACTGTAAGGTAATGTGAATGCCTCAAAAGATCTAGGGATCACCAAATAGCTAGTACGAGCTCCTAACGCTTTGAATCGTCAACCTGTAAATCATTACATGTATCTCGGGGAAAAAAGGGACGTCAGTACATTTGAATTGCACTGGTATGTAAAAAAATTGAAAGAAAGAATTATAAATAATGAAACTGAAGCTAAGCTGGTGACTGAGAATTGATAATTGATAACTGAAATGATAAATATTGAAACTGAAACTAAAATGTTAACTAATAGCTGATAACTGATAACTGAAATGATAATGATAACTAATAACTGATAACTAAAATGACAATCATAACTAATAATTGATAACCAAAATGATAACTAATAATTGAACTGAACAAAGGAAGTAAGGATATGAATACCCCTTCTACTTAATAATGAACCACCTGTTTATCTCAATAAATAAACTGCAGCCTCAGGCCCACTATATATATATATGCACAAATTGTGAAATCGTGACCAAGTATACGTATACATAACTGCGGCCTCAGGTCCAAAGATGCATAAACCATAAACTGCAATCTCAGGCCCAAAGATGCATAAAGCATTAATTGCAGCCTCAGGCCAATATACAGGTGTTCAACATTCAGGGATTTAAAATCTGGAACTATGAATCCTACAACAATACATTATACTGAAATACTCAATCATATTGAGTTACATGATACTCGAATGCTGAATAGAACTAGACTGAGATATGTATTCATGAATTGATTATGAAAACTGAAACTCCAACTGTTTATGACATGCTATGTAATCTGGACTGAGACTCATGGGCATCAAACCCAAGTATATATTGATTACGCATTGATTTCACAACGTTCAAAATGAAAGTCATGAACAAGTTACGAAGCTAGAGAATAGAAGTTCTACAACTATTCAAGGAGCTGGGCTTCTCTATATTTCTGAGGCAATTAGTAATATGGTAAAAGAAACATACCGTAGGGAGAATCATTAACATTCCCAAAGATAGAGTTAGCCTCACATACCTTAATTTCCTTCTCTAGAGTGTAATACAATGTTTGTCAATTCTTTCAGCTTTAATCTATAGCAATACAAGTCAAAGGGATTCCATATTAGCTATGATACACATGTTTTGGTCACTTAAGTATTTTATAAAACACTTGGTAAAATAAAGCTTCATACTCCTTATTTATGGTGTTTCAACACCCCATAACCCATTCTCTTGCTTCTACATAAATTCTAAAGCCTCAAATGATTATAATTAACATAATTCATCATCACCCACAAGGTAAACAACACCCTTAACCAATAATAAACAATCAACAACCCAAACCTATAACCGTTCATGCTTTTCTAGAAAACCCATAAACTCATATCTCATGAACAAGAGTCAATAATCATTAATACAATGTTAGAATCAATTAGAGGGTGAAGACATTACCTTTTTTTGAAGTTCAATCCCCTTGAATTCGAGTTTTAGGGTTCCTTCTCTGAACAATGAGTCCCAATCGAATATCTAATGATATGTAGGGTTTACCCATGTTAATAATATGTTGGGAAATTGAAATTAACTTAGAATCACCATTAGAACTTACCTTAGATGGTGGATGGACCTTTAAGGAGTTTGGTTTTTTAGAGCTCCCACTCCTAGAGCAAGTTTTTTTTTTTTGGGATGTGGGGGACGAAGCAGCGCTTTAAAATGACCTACCAAGTGCATCCAACCCACCCCCCACCCCTCCCGCCATGCACCCAACCGTGAAAAATAGTAGTAGCACTGCCAGAAGTGCGCGGCTGCACACGTGACCCTCCAGGCACGCACGTGGGCACGCATATTGCACAATGATCTGTAAAATGCACATAAACTTTTCCACAGAGATAGGATCATGCTCCAAAATATATCCTTGGAAATCTATTTCATAGGCCTACAACTTTTGTGTTTTGGGTTTTACCAAATTGTTTAAAGATGTTCACTAAATCCTGCTTCAAGACGGACCTTTCGTAAACTTAGGTGATTTAGTCGAATCTTATGCACCTCACTCTCTATACTATTTCCACCCATACTCATCCCAATGGAACTTCACATGTCTAAAATATATCATTACTATTCATTTAACACGTCCATACCTAAGCCAAATTTACGGGGTGATACATTATCTCCCCCTTGGGATCATTCATCCTTGAATAATTGTCTTGATTGTAGTTTCGGTTAACTCCGGACCTTAAACGGGTCTGGTGGGAACATGAACTTTCATTAACACTTACATACTAAACTGAATGAATACATGATTACTAAATTGTTGACATATTGAACTGAATGACTACTGCATTAATTGAATATTGGTCTGCCATGGATACGTGAATACTGAACTAACATAGATATATGAATATTGAACTTGCACGAATATTTGAGTAATCTAAGTACTAAGATGACATGAATGTCAAAGTATTGGACTGACATGAGTAGTTGGGTATTGTACTGATATGAGTATCTAAGCATTGAACTAACATGAGTATCTGAGTACTGAAGTGAATGAGTAACTAAGTACTAGGAACATGAATGCTATAGCATGATACATGAAATAGTGATTGTATAGCCACAAATTCTGGGGGCAACTCTAACCCATTAGCTAATTGACCGATCTTTTTCAAGATTCAATATGGCCTAATATAGCAGGAACTATGCTTCCCCTTCTTCCCAAATCTCATATGCCTTTCATAGGCAAAACTTTCAGAAACACCCAGTCATCAACTTGAAACTCTATGTCCCTATGTTGTGCGTCCGAATAGGACTTTTGCAGCTCTGAGTTGTCTTCAAACGCTCTTGAATCAACTTAACTTTCTCCATAGTCTGATAGACCAAATTTGGCCCCAACAACTGGTCTTCACCAACTTTGACCCAACCATTATGCGATCTACACCTTCGCCCATACATAGTCTTGCGCGGTGCCATCTTGATATTAGAATGGTAGGTGTTATTGTTAGAAAACTCGATGAGAAGTATATGATCATCCCAATTGCCTTTAAAATCGAGGATATCCTCAAGTGTTTAAATAATGTGCTCTGCTTGTCCATCTTTATGTGGATGGAAAACTTGTGCCTTTTCTTTCTGAAATGACTTCTACAAGTTCATTGTAAACGGAGCACCATGATATAAAATGATGGACAACGGGTTCCCATGTGCTCTAAAGGTTTCTTGGATATACAACTTGGCATAATCCTCTACTTAATCTGATGTCTTCATTGGCAAGAGGTTAGCCAAGTTGGTAAATGGATCTACAATCACCAAATGAGATCATTCTTTTAAAATGAGTGAGATATTCTTGTTATATAGTCCAAACTTACCATGTCCCCTCAAGAGTATGTAAGTTCTGTGGTAAAACACAAGGCTTCTTCTTGCTCGGCTTTTACTTGCTAATAATTTGGACACTTGGCCACAAACTCTGTGACGTTCTTTTTCATGGTTGTCCACCAATAAACCCTCTTGAGATCACTTTACATCTTTGGGGGACCTTGGTGGGTAGAATACCTTTAATTATGGGCTTCTAATATGATCCTCCTCTCTAAGTCTACCTATGTCTGGAATACACAGTCCATCTCGGTACCTCAAAATACCATCATCTCCCCCTTATTGAAAATCTGCCATTTTATGCTTGTGAATCCCTTTTTTTACTGGAACAGGTAAGGGTCATCAAACCGTTTCTCTTTCACTTCAGCTACTAAGGAGGAACAAGTCTTGTTCTGAAGAACAACGCCACCATCTTTGGTGTTCAAAGGTCGAACTCCTAGACTTCCTAAGCGGTGAACTATATATATTATTTTCCTCAATCATGAGTTGTACTTCCTATACTTGATTATCTTTTTAAACTGCTTCCTGAAAACACTAACAGAATTGTTTTGAGCTAAGTCATACTCCAAAGATTACAGTCTCGTGCGATGGAACTACCTTCCTGATACATAACTGGGCATGATTTTATAGCTCTTTTTTTATATCCCATGCTAACTATGCGGGTTTCAAATCTCCAACTGGACATACTGATGGTTTTCACCTCTCTCCTTTAGACCAGGTTAATGTCTTGTACCTGCGGATTCTTCTCTTTTGTTGGGATCCAAATAAATTTCCTTATTTTCTAAAATTATTTGTTCTCTACATTAATGATGACTCATCTTCCAACTTACATCTGAGAAATATTTCTTACTGGGAAAAACTAAGTTATTCACTTAACAGAAAGCTAATGTATTCATAACTATCATACTCAATCCTAATAATTTAACTCTGCACAGACTGTCAATCTTCGAGAAACCACATTTCGATAATTCCTAAAGACTATTCTTCTATAGTTTTCTCTCTCACTGCTATCTGATTTTTTTTCCCAAATTCCTTACAAATTTTCACCAAATCCTGCTGGAACCAAGCTTTGTCATGCCCCGAACATGGTCCTGGACGTAACACGATACCCGGTGCATGACTACATGTGACCGAACGAACCAATTGGTTGGCTGAATCAACATGTGATATCATAACATACTGTAACACATGCTGATATACTGAAAGTCTAAATGATATAAACCAAATGCGAAAACACTAATATAAGTCTGAAACATATATGTAACAACATTGCTTAATCTTAAATGCTTGTGATTGTCTAATTGTTACTCTAGTTTATCAAACCTCTAACGAAGCACTGAAAACATTGACTATCTGAAAATACTGAAGACTATAAGGTAATTATAATGCCCCGAAAGAACTGGGATCACTAAATAGTTGGTACGAGCTCCTAGCGCTTTGTATCGTCAACTTGTAAATCATTACCTGTATCATGAGATGTAGGCCCTGGGCAAAAAGGGACGTCAGTATATTTGAATTGCACTGGTATGTAAAGCAACTGAAAGAAAGAATTATAAATAATGAAACTAAGCTGATAACTGAGAATAGATAATTGATAACTAAAATGATAACTATTGAAAATGAAAATAAAATGATAACTAATAACTGATAACTGAAATGATAATGATAAATAATAACTGATAACTAAAATGATAATAATAACTAATAACTGATAACTAAACTGAACAAAGGAAATAAGGATATGAATACTCCCTCTTCTGGATGATGAACCACCTGTTTATCTGATTAAATAAAGTGCGGCCTCGGGCCCAATATATATATATATGTGCACAAATTGCAGCCTCGAGCCCAAGTATACGCATACATAACTGCAGCCTCTGGCCCAAAGAATCACAAAGCGTAAACTGCAGGCTCAGGCCTAAAGATGCATAAAGCATTAATTGCGGCCTCAGGCCCAAATACAGGGGTTCAACATTCGGGGATTTAAAATCAGGAACTGAGAATCATACTGCAATACATGATACTAAAATACTGAATCATATTGAGTTACATGATACTCGAATGCTGAATAGAACTAGAGTAAGACATGTATTCATGAACTGATTATGAAACCTGAAACATCAATTGTTTATTACATGCTTGTCACACCTCCCTTTTTTATACGCCCCAAAGGGGGTACGGGAGTTTTTCCACTTAAAGTGACATTATTCGAAAGGGGAATATTTTATTTTTAACGTTTCTTATTATTCGATTATCTAAATAATTACCTCAATACGAGTCACGCGTACGTATACTCGTTTTGAGTTTGACGTATCAAGAATCAGGTCGCGTGTATGATGCGAGACTAAATCGCATGTTTAATTACGTGATATACCTTACATTTTTAAATGTATTAATGATAAAAAAAAATATAATACA
>ML344403.1:0-19408 GCA_005239505.1 Nicotiana paniculata | reverse complement strand
TTGGCCTCGATACATGGAATGGACGGGTCTTTATAGACTGATGAGTCGTCTTCCCCATGAACAACAATTTCTTGCCTATCATACTCAAATTTAACCATTTGATGTAGGGTGGATGGTACAGCTCTAGCCATATGAATCCACGGCTTTCCAAGAAGAAAATTATAGGATGTTTTCATATCCAACACTTGAAAGACAATGTTAAAATCAACCGGGCCGATTGTCATGGTGAGTTCGATTTCCCCAATAGTGTCTCTTCTTGAACCATCAAAAGCTCTGATGCTGACATTACTAGTTCAAATTCTGTTAGTGTCAATGTTCAGCTCTTGTAGAGTAGAAAGAGGGCATACATCTACACTTGAGCCTCCGTCAATCATGACTCCTTTCATGTAATGCCCTTCACATTTGACCATAAGATGCAAAGCTCTATTGTGCCCGGCCCCTTCCTCGGGTAAATCATCATCGCTGAAAGAAATCTTATTCACTTCAAAGAATCGTTCAGCCATTTGTTCTAGCTGATTCACCGTTGTCTTTTCTGAGACATATGCTTCGTTCAGAGTTTTGATCAACACACGGCGATGTTCTTCTGAGTGCAAAAGCAGAGATAACAAAGAAATCTGAGCAGGGGTTTTCCTTAGTTGGTCAATGATTGAGTAGTCCTGCATTTTCATCTTCTTAAGGAATTCCTCCGCTTCTTTTTCTGCAACTGGTTCTTTCACTGGCAAGTGACTTTCCCTGGCTTGCTTAGCTTTTCTCAATTCCTCTGGTGAATAGCACCTTCCAGAGCTGGTCAATCCCCCCACTTCATCTACCTCTTCAACTATCTCTTTTCCTTTGTATGTCATGACAGTCTTGTTATAATTCCAGGGAATAGTTTTTGTGTTTGTCAATGGGAGTTGTGCAACAGGTCGGATCACAACTGGCTCTGTTATATTTCTGAAAATATTATTCAAAATGATATTTTGAATTCCACCGGGGACGTAAAGTTTAGGCTCACCTAATTGAACCTCAACCTTTTTTGTGCATCTAGGAACATATAGAATCGTTTTTCCAGAACCTGCCAAGTTCAAGTTTGAACTCGCACCTTTCACAATCAACGGTTCCAAATGCAGTGGGGTTACTATCACTTTTGGTTCTTTCCCTATGGTTCCAACAACCATCTCTGTCTTGCTACACTGCTTACAATATCGATCATCACAAATCATCCCAATAAAATGTGTATTATCATGAGTTGGGGGTGGATTGTTTGTGATATTAGGAGTATCCTCATTGATTGTTACCATAATTGCCTTTGTTTCAATCAAATTTTCAATGGCTTTCTTTAATGTCCAATAATTTTCGGTACTATGACCTTGGTTATTAGAGTGATACTCACATCTTGCATTTGAGTCAAAACCTTTTGAATTTGGATTCACATAACGTGGCATGACAGGTTCAATCAACTTCAGCTGCATCAACTTTCGAAATAGGCTTGTATATGATTCTCCAATTGGGGCGAACTCTTTCTTTGGCTCCTCCTCTCTCACATATCCTTGCCGGAGACGAGGATTATATGATGCCTGAAAATTCGGGCGAAGTTGACGAGAGACTTGTGGGATCGGTGCCCGCCTTTGCTGGTGATTGGGAGGCCTAGCATAAGCCTGAGCATTTCGAAATAGTCTTTTATCTATGGTTTGTTTTGTTCGACCCTCAGGAGTGCACATATTATAATGGGATCGAGCCGTACGCCTCGAAATTTCTATAAAATACTCTTATGAAATCGTGCGTAATAATTGACAAGAAGCCAATATATCCATGAGCTTTCCTGGTTTGAACTGTGACGATCAATCTGGTGAGGTCCATTATATATATTCTCCGATTGAGGAGGTAACTACTAGCTGAGAGCTTGAGTTATTGCTAGAGGAAAATTTTACCACGTATTTATACTTTTTATTTCATTTATTTACTCTGGCTTACATTTGTTTATTTCTATTGTATTTGTCTTATTGGTCAACTAGTAAGTGTCGATGTCGACCCCTCGTCACTACTTCTCTAAGGTTAGGCTAGTTACTTACTTGGTAAGCGTTGATTTATTTACTCATGCTACACTTGCTACACTTATTGTGCAGGTACATATATGTCTGGTGGTCTTTTGGGCGCAAAGGCGCGGCTATTGTGGGACTTTACCGTGAGTTGCATTCCAGGTTACGATCCCCAGCCTGCAGAGTCTCCATCAGAGTTATTTATATTATCCTGTCTAAGTTGTATTCTAGACATATGTTATATTTTATTATATTTCCTAATTGATACTCATGCACTTGTGACACCGGGATTTGGGGCTTCCTTCGGGTTGTTCATTGTAGTGGTTCGTGTAAATATTATCATTTACCCTGTATATTCTATTTTATACTATTTAATTATTGGAAATTATGATTTCAAAGTAATAAAAAGTGTAATCAAATTGGTAAATCATCTTTGGCTTTCCTGACGACGGCGTTAGGCGCCATCACGAAACTAGTCAAATGTTATATAAATTAATCATTACATATTAAAAAGTTCATAATTTAATATTTAGAGTAATTACCAACCCAAATTGAAAGATTCCTAAAAATCACCTCCGTAACTGGATTCTGGAAATTTTCGAAGATAAATGTTACCAATAACCCCATGTACTCAAATATATTATTTTCAGCCAATTCCATAATCATTTTTGTGGTTAAATCCAATTTTTATTAAAACATAGGTTTTTCAACTAAACCCATAATCTATGTATTACACTTACATTGAGTAGGAATTACCTACCTTCAATAGTTAAGTGGAACCCCTCTTCAAAGAACTCTAAAATCGGCAAAAGAAATGGAAATGGCCTAAGTCCCGTTTTTAAACAAGTCTCTGCCCAGGTATGCCTTCTTCGCGATCGCGGAAGAGGCCTCACGATCGCAAAAGCAACCGGCCCATGCCCAGAAAATTTGGCCATCGCGAATGCGACCAGGACCTCGCGAACACGGAGACTTACCTGTCCTGCCCTACGCTACCGCGAGGGATCCTTCGCGAACGTGAAGACCAACAGTTCCACCCCCACCCAGCTCGCCTTACCCTTCGCGAACGCGGACCCTATCATCGCGAACGCGAAGGTTAGTGACCCAGAGCCCTCCATCACGAACGCGAGGCCTTCTCCGCGTTCGCGAAGAAGGAACATATATCACAATTTTTAAATCAATTTGGTGCAGTCCGAAACTCACCCGAGCCACTAGGGACCCCTTCCAATGCACCATTAAGTCCATAACCATAATACGGACCTGATCAAACTCTCGAATCGCGTAAAACAACATGAAACTAAGAATCTCACCCCAAAACCAAATTGAATCGAATAATGAACTTCAAGATTTAAACTTCCTCCGAACGCGCCAATTCATACTTAGCCTACTCGGAATGACCCCAAATTTTGCGTGCAAGTCTTAAATTACTATTCAGAACTTTTCTCAGGCTCGAAATCCCAAACGGACCTCGATAATTCCAAAACCTACTCTAAACCAAATTTAGCCTTCAATGTGCCAACTTTCAATATTAAGCGCCGAAATGCCCTCGAGTCATCAAAAATCCGATCCGAACGTACACCCAAGTCCAAAATAATTATAGAAAAATATTGAGACCGTCAAATCTTGGTTTCGATGTCATTTACTTAAAATGTTTACCCAAGTCAAACTTAACGCTTTTAAGCAAACATTAAGGAGCTAAGTATTCCGATTTCAACCCGATCCCTTCAAAACTCGAACTAACCATCCCCGTAAGTCATGAAACAGTAAAAACACATACGAGGAGTCTTATTTAGGGGAGTGGGGATCTAGAAAGCAAAACAACTGGTAAGGTCATTACATTTTCCACTTCTAAAACAAATGTTTGTCCTCGAACGGGTCTAGAATCGTACCTGGAGTTCCGAATAAGTGTGGATATATGCTCCGTATGTCCTTCTCGGTCTCCCAAGTCACTTTCTTGACTAGTTGACTCCTCCACTGAACCTTTACCACGTAAATCTTCTTGGACCTCACGTGGGGAACCTGCCTATCAACAATGGCAACTCGCTCCTCTTCATAAACCAGGCTCTCATCTAACTGAACTGTGTTGTAGTCTAACACACGCGGCCTGTCGGCATGATATTTCCGTAGCATAGTACGAGGAAGACCGGATCATATGATGCTTCATTTATAACACCAAGTAATATTGTAGTTAGCTAACCATCCGGATTTCAGTCGAGGCCCCTGGGACCTCAACCAAACACACCAACAAGTCTTAAAACATCATACGAACTTAGTCGAGCCTTTAAATATGTAATGACCCGGCCGGTTGTTGCGAGAGTTGTAGCCCCATTTCCTAATTTTCTGCTTCTTTTGTGTTCTACAGTTGTTATATGCCTTACCGGGTTGGTTGGTTGGGGTCCGGGGTGATTTTTATAGTGAATCACGACACTTAGTCTCTTAATTAAAAGTTTAAGTTGGAAGAGTTGACCGGATGTCGACTAATGTGTAAACAACCTCGGATTTGAATTTTGATGGTTCTGTTAGGTAATTTTAACGTAGGAGCGCATTCGTAATATGATTTGGAGGTCCGTGGTAGAATTAAGCTTGAATTGGCAAAAATTTGAATTTTGGCAAATTTGGCCAGCAGTGGAAATTTTAATATAGGGGGCGTATTCGATTTCCAGAAATTGGAGTAGATTTGGTGTCATTTATGACTTGTGTGAAAAATTTGAGGTCAATTGGACATGGTTTGTTAGGTTTCAGCGTCGTTTGTGGAATTTGGAAGTTTAGAAGTTCTTTAGCCTTGAATCCGTGTGCAATTCATGTTTTAGATGTTGATTGAGGTGATTTGAGGATTCGACTAAGTTCGTAACGGGATTTAGGACTTGTTGATATGTTTTGTTGAGGTCCCAGGGGTGTTGGGTTGATTTTGGGAGGTTATCGGACTTGGTGAAGCACCTGAACTGCTGCTGCTACTGGTGTAATCGCACCTACGGAGTGGGCATAGCAGGTGTGAGCCCGCAGAAGCAGGGAAGGAATCGCAAAAGCGTCTAAGAAAAAATTGACTAGAGGTCGCAGGTGCGAATATTATCCCGCACATGCGATGGTCGCAAAAGCGGGCATAGGGGCGTAGATGCGAGATCGATCTGTAGGTGCGATGAGTTTCCCGCACCTGCGATATGTGCAGATGCGGTCCTGTGATCACATAAGCGAAGGTAGCTTGATAAGTGACTTCCACAGGAGCGGGAATTTTACCGCCGAAGCAGCTCCGCAGGTGCGGATAAATGGACGCAGGTGCGAAAAGTTTGGGCTGAAGGTTTAAAAACAAGAGTTCGCGATATTAGTCCCATATCAACATTTTGGACTCAGACTTATGCGATTTTGGAGAGAATTTTCGAAGGAATTATTGAGGTAAGATTCCCTTATACGTTTTTGATCATAAATCTTATTTCCCTATTGATTTTCCCCACCTAGATTGTGTACTTTGAGGTGAAACTTAGGTGTTTGCGGATAGGGATTTGGAGAATGGATTTTGGGGATTTGGATGATACGTTAATGTTGGATTTTGGTAAATTTGGTATGTTTAGACTCGTGAGTGAATGGTCTTTCGGGTTTTGTGACTTTTGTCAGATTTCGAGACGTGGTCTCAGGGGGGGAGGGGGAGATAGGTTGAGCTCATTTTCGAATATCGGTTTTGAATTTCCTGTTTTTCTTATGGAATTAATCCCTTTAGCGTATATTAGTTATCTCGTACTGCTTGTGGCTAGATTCAAGGCATTTGGAGACTGATTCTAGGGGCAAAGTAATTTCGGAGTAGGATTTTTTTGCAGTTGAGGTAAGAAACACTTTCAAACTTGGTTATGAGGGTTTGAATCACCGAAATATGTGCTATATGAATTGTATTGAGGAGATGCATATGCCAAGTGACGGGCGTGTGAGCGTGCACCGTGAGAATTATGGCCTGGTTGATTCCATAATATCTTATGGATATCCATTTTCATCATGTGATAAAGTAATTGAGCTGTCAATCATGCTATATATCATGCTTAGGTTGTACGCCGGTACTATTGGGATCCATAGTGGTTTTTTCTTGCTCTCACTTTACTGATATTATTGATATTCCGTGCTACGCCATATAAATGCATTTCATATGGTTTCCCAGTCTCAGTTGGTATCTATTGATTCATCATATTACTATTTTGGGCTAGTTTTAGGATATTTTGGGTCTATGAGTGAGACTAGATAGATTGATGACTGAGTGAGGCCGAGGTCCGATTATGAGTGATAGTTATGGGATTGGGATGCACGTCGCAGTGGTTATACTAATGTTATGATAGCACTTGGGATGTAGGAGCCACTCCAGAGTTTGTAACACACCCCCACTGAGCGCAGTTGATAATATTGAGGGATGGATCTTCCCTGGACATGGATCCTGTCTGAGGTACTTGATACCTGGAGATGGATCTTCTCCACAGGACTGGATTGGCCTTCCTCTGTACTGGGTGACTTATAGTAAGTGATGTATATGTTCCGGGATAGATCTTCCCTGGGCCGTATGGGCCATATAGAGTACTGAGTGGTTGAGCATTCGAGAGTGTGAGCACATGAGGCTGACAATATGGTGCATCACATACAGCATGTTCATTGGCATGTAGAGATGGTAGAGTTATATTCCTTACATTGTTTGGATCTGCTTTACTTCATTTTGAGTTACCTATTAAATTTGAAAGAACTCCTACGTTTGTGCACAATTATTTCCATTTTTATCTGTATCAGTTGAGTTTGTCACTACTTTTCACTCTAAAGTTTGGACTTGTTACTTACTGATTTGGATGTACTCATGTTACTCCTGGCACCTTGTGTGAAGATCCAGGCGCTTCTGGTCACTGCAGCGGTTGCTGATTGAGGCATCAGAGTTCAGAGACTATTGAGGTAGTTCTATGGCGTTCATTGGCCTTGATTCTCCTTCCTTATTCTATCTGCATTTTCAATTTTATATCTCTAGATACCATAGTGGACTGTATCCTGTTTTAGACTCTCATGTACTTAGTGACACCCCGGTTTTGGGATGGATTGTATCCTATTTTTGATAAATTCCGTTTTAAAGAGGCTTTTCTTTAATATTAATTGTTTTGTCATTATTTTTAAAAGTGTTTTCCTGTGTTATAAATGTTGAGTTGTGACTTGCCTAGTTCCACGATAGGCGCCACCACGACGGTAATTTTTGGGTCGTAACAAGTGTCGCGCCCCTTTTTCTCGCGAAATCGGGTTTCGACATGTGACAACTCTTTTAAGTATACATTAAAAGAGGAGAGTCGCCACCTAACAGTTTAGGGTGCGTTAAGAAACCTATTTGCAAATGACTAAGGTTTAACTAGTTTGCATCACCAAAGATCGGGCAAGGGCTCGAAATTACCTCGAAGAGAAGGTGTTTGGCGCTCTTCGAGGTCCACAACTGTGGGTCCTGGCCGGACTTGAATTATATTAATTAGTCGGATAAACAAAGTTATAGAGAGCAAGAAGTTTGAGAAGTTAAATTATAAAAGACTTTGAATAAATTAGTACAAATACTTGGTTAAAAAAAAGAAATAAGATAGGGGGTCCTATTTTTTAAGGAGCTAAGTGTTCTGATTTCAACCCGATCCCTTCAAAGCCCGAACTAACCATCCCCGTAAGTCATGAAATAGTAAAAGCACATACGAGGAGTCTTATTTAGGGGAGCGGGGATCTAGAACTCAAAATAACTGGTCGGGTCGTTATATTCTCCACTTCTAAAACAAACATTTGTCCTCGAATGGATCTAGAATCGTACATAGATTTCCGAATAAGTGTGGATATCTGCTCTGCATGTCATTCTCGGTCTCGCAAGTCACTTCCTTGACTAGTTGACCCCTCCACTGAACCTTTACCATATAAATCTTCTTGGACCTCACGTGGGGAACCTGCCTATTAACAAATGGAAACTTGCTCTTCCTCATCATCCAGGCTCTCATCTAACTGAACTGTGTTGTAGTCTAAAACACGCAACCTATCCGCATGATATTTTCGGAGCATAGATACGAGGAAGACCGGATGATATGATGCTTCAGTTATAACACCAAGTCCACGTCTAGTCAGCTAACCATCCGTAATTCACTCGAGGCCCCCGGGACCTCAAGCAAACACACCAACAAGTCTTAAAACATCATACGAATTTAGTGGAGCCTTCAAATATGTATTGACTCGGCCGGTTGTTGCGAGAGTTGTAGAACTATTTCCCTATTTTCTGCTTCTTTTGTGTTCTACACCTGTTATATGCCTTACCGGGTTGGTTGATTCGAGTCCGGGTGATTTCGTAGTGAATCACGACACTTAGTCTCTTAATTAAAAGTTTAAGTTGGAAGAGTTCACCGGATGTTGACTTATGTGTAAACAATCTCGAATTTGAATTTTCATGGTTCCGTTATATCCGTTAGGTGATTTTGAACTTAGGAGCGCATTCGGAATATGATTTGGAGGTCCGTAGTAGAATAAGGTTTGAATTGGCAAAAGTTGGAATTTTGGTTAATTTGGCCAGCAGTGGAAATTTTAATATCGGGGTCGTATTTGATTTCTAGAAATTGGAGTAGATTTGGTGTCATTTATGAACTGTGTGAAAAATTTGAGGTCAATCGGACATGGTTTGTCAGGTTTCAACGTCGTTTGTGGAATTTGGAAGTTTAGAAGTTCCTTAGGCTTGAATCCGTGTGCAATTCGTGTTTTAGATGTTGTTTGAGGTGATTTGAGGATTCGACAAAGTTCATAACGGGATTTAGGGCTTGTTGGTATGTTTGTTGAGGTCCAAGGGGTATTGGGTTTTATTTTGGGAGGTTATCGGACTTGGTTTAGAATTGGTGAAGCAGCTAAAGTGCTGCTGCTACTGGTGTAAGTGCACCTACGAAGTGGGCAAAGCAGGTGCGAGCCCGCAGAAGTAGGGAAGGAATCGCAAAAGCGACCAAGAAAAAATTGACTAGAGGTCGCAGGTGCGAAGATTATCCCGCACATGTGATGGTCGCAGAAGCGGGTATAGGGGCGTAGATGCGAGATCGATATGCAGGTGCGATTAGTTTCCTGCACCTGCGATATGTGCAGATGCGGTCATGTGATCACATAAGCGAAGGTAGCTGGATAAGTGACTTCCGCAGGAGCGGGGATTTTACCGCAGAAGCAGCTCCGCAGGTGCGAAAAGTCTGGGTAGAATGTTTAAAAAAAAGAATTCGCGATTTTATACCCATATCAACATTTTGGACTCAGACTTAGGCAAATTTGGAGAGGATTTTCGAGGGGATTATTGAGGTAAGGTTCTTGTACACGTTTTTTATCATAAATCTTGTTTCCCCATTGATTTTTCCCACCTAGATTGTGTAGTTTGAGGTGAAATTAAGGTTTTTGCGTCTAGCGATTTGGAGAATGGATTTTGGGGATTTGGATGATACGTTGACGTTGAATTTTTGTAAATTTGGTATGGTTAGACTCGTGAGTGAATGGGCTTTCAGGTTCTGTGACTTTTTTTCGAATTTTGAGACGTGGTCTCAGGGGGGAGGGGGGAGAGGTTGAGATCATTTTCGAATTTCGGTTTAGAATTTCATATTTTTCTTATGGAATTGATAACTTTAACGTATATTAATTATCTCGTACTTCTTGTGGCTAGATTCAAGGCATTTGGAGACTTATTCAAGGGGCAAAGTCAATTGGAAGTAGAATGTTTGCGCAGTTGAGGTAAGAAACACTTTCAAACTTGGTTATGAGGGTTTGAATCCCTGAAATATGTGCTATATGAATGGTATTGAGGTGATGCATATGCCAAGTGACGGGCGTGCGAGCGTGCACCGTGAGAATTATGGCTTGGTTGATTCCATGGCACTGTGTAGTGATAATATCTTATGGATATCCATGTTCATCATGTGATAAAGTAATTAAGCTGTCAATCATGCTATATATCAGGTTTAGGCTTTACGTCGGTACTGTTGGGACCCATAGTGGTTGTTTCTTGCAGTCACTTTACTGATTTTATTGATATTCCGTGCTCAGCCATATAAATGCATTTCATATCGTATCCCAATATCAGTTGGTATCTATTGATTCATCATATTACTATTTCGGGCTAGTTTCAGGATATTTTGGGTCTATGAGTGAGACTAGATAGATTAATGACTGAGTGAGGCTGAGAGTCGGTTATGAGTGATAGTTATGGGATCGGGCTGCACGTCGCAACGGTTATACTAATATTATGATAACGCTTGGGATGTAGGAGCCACTCTAAATTTGTAACACACCCCCACTGAGCGCGATTGATAATATTGAGGGATGGATCTTCCCTGGAAATGGATCTCTTCCGAGATACTTGATACCTGTTGATGGATCTTCTCCGCAGGGCTGGATTGGACTTCCTTTGTACTAGGTGACTAATAGTCAGTGATGCATATGTTCCAGGATAGATCTTCCCTGGGCCGTATGGGCCATATACAATACCTAGTGATTGAGCATTCGAGAGTGTGAGCACATGAGGCTGACAATATGGTGCATCACATACAACATGTTCATTGGCATGTAGAGATAGTAGAGTTATATTCCTTACACTGTTTGGATCTGTTTTACTTTACTATTTTGTGTTTCCTATTAAATTTGAAAGAATGCCTACGTTTCTGCACAGCTATTTCCATTTTTATCTGTACCAGTTGAGTTCGTCACTACCTTTCAGTCCAAAGTTTGGACTTGTTACTTACTGTATTGGATGTACTCATGTTACTCCCTGCACCTTGTGTGCAGATCCAGGCACTTCTGGTCACGGCGGCGGCTGCTGATTGAGGCATCAGAGTTCAGAGACTATTAAGGTAGTTCTATGGCATTCACGGGCCTTGATTATCCTTTCTTATTTTATCTGTATTTTCAATTATATTTCTTTAGATACCATAGTGGACTGTATTATGTTTTAGACACTCGTGTACTTAGTGACACCCAGGTTTTGGGATGGATTGTATCGTATTTTTGATAAATTCTGTTTTAAAAAGGCTTTTATTTAATATTAATTGTTCTTTCATTATTCTTACAAGTGTTTTCTTGTGTTAGAAATGTTGAGTTGTGACTTTCCTAGTTCCACGATAGGCGCCACCACGACGGTCGTTTTTGGGTCGTGACAAGTGTCGCGCCCCTTTTTCTCGCGATATCGGGTTTCGACATGTGAAAACTCTTTTAAGGAGACATTAAAAGAAGAGAGTTGCCACCTAACGGTTTAAGGTGCGTTAGGAAACCTATTTTCAAATGACTTAGGCTTAACTAGTTTGCATCACCAAAGATCGGGTAAGGACTCGAAATTACCTCGAAGAGAAGGTGTTAGGCACTCTTCGAGGTCCACAACTGTGGGTCCTGGCCGAACTTGAATTATATTAATTAGTCGGATAAACAAAGTTATAAAGAGCAAGAAAATTGAGAAGTTTTATTATAAAAGACATTGAATAAATTAGTACACACACTTGGTTAAAAAAAGGAAATAAGATAGGGGGTCCTATGTTTTTTGACCTCTATTTTGGATACCTATGATCCTGGAGGTGTTGGACCTCTATTTTTGATGATTCTAGAACTTACTTAGGTTGCTCAGAAAATGTCAAAACTAGGCGATATACCAAACATGTTGGACTTCACATATAGGCAGTTAAAGGCTCAAGTTAGCCTCCTCACTTAAACAACAAATGCACGCGAAAACAAGTTTTTATGTTAGGTAGTTTGAGATTAAGGAATTTAAATCCCCATAGGCATGAATTCTATGTCATAGGCATTGAGGCATGCAATTAGTTTCAGAAACCAGCGAGATTTATAGACAGGGTTGCGTAAGTCGTTATACACTGATTATTGAGGAGGCAAATTCCTCAGTTATTAGTCCTATAGATGTTGCGCCGAGGTGATTTTCTTAATAGAGGGAGCAGCAACTCAGAACTACTCAGACGCTTGATAATGGCCTAAGTGAGTGACGAACAATGTAAAAAGGGCATCATTACCAGTTATTAAGACAATAGTGGCATCCTATAGGCAGGATTTCTAATGTTTAACATTTTGGAAACTAATTTTATTGTTAAGCCTTATAGGCAGGTTTTTTATGTGAACAATGCGATGTAATAACAAATGAAATGATTAAATTCCTATAGGCATGATATCTAGTGGATATGCTGCAGTAATGCAAATCAGAGGGGAATTGCATGATATTTGTCTCCTACGGGGAGGTTGTCTTGTATAGCAACAAGATATTGGGGCATGCTTACTATTAACCAATTAGTGCAATTGTGTGCTTTTCCTAATGGAATGATTTCTACAGCGTGCATAGAGAATGAATAACATAAATCAAGCCAAAAGAAAGAGTAGCAAATAAACAGTCATCATATGGATTAGGATAAGAAACAATTTTGCAAACATAGGTTGCACTAGTTGACATTTAAGGGTCTAATTTAAATTAAGTCCAATCTAATGACATACCAACCAATACTTAGACATAATAGAGGGATACATATATTGATAATCACATAAAGGAAAGATTAGCAAATGAACCAAAGCATACTGAAAACATATTAGCATAGGAGTAAGGTCATAATTAACAAAAAATAGAGTGTTTGTCTTTTAGAAAACCAAGATGGTGTGGAACAAGTTTAGAATAGACTCTTAAGGCAGTATTAAAGAGAATTCCAATACACACTGGACTTAGTAAAAACTTTATTCAAGTAAAGAGGGGATCTCCATAGAGTTAGGGTATTATCTAAACACAATATGCAGAAACAACATACAACCACAATAGTCAGACTCATATTGAAGTGGACTGATATTGAAGTCCACAATTAAACATGTTATGATCTACAGGGTGCAGAACTAGTCTTAAGAGATCACAGAGTGTAAATCATAATGAAGCATGACACAATAGTAGGTTGTTCCTATATGTTCAACTAACACAGAATGGCATTAAATTGAACACTAACATAGTTGAATCCTGCTCATACAAGTTCAGATACATATGAGTTTGAACACTAAGAAGTAGCAGATCAAGAGAGTAAAGAGTGTAATAGCAAAAACCCCAAATCCCGATGCTTCAGAGTTCACAAAATCCTCGAGAATGGGCTCCGAGCAGTGCTTGCACCGGAGGAGGTTATTCAATAGTTTTAGAGAGTTCGAGTGTAACAGTGAGCGTGCGAGTGAGTGAGAAGAGAGTAGTGAAAATTAGTAGCAGGAATTAGGATTCAAAAAATCTGTCTAAGGGGTTTCATAAGAGGGGTTTATATAGTGTATAAATTTAACAAGTAAACATAGAAAACAAATTATTCAAACACAAATAAGGAAAAATATACTAGAATCAATTAGAATAGATTTTTAGGGCATAAAATGGGGTTCAGTATATTAATAGAGAAATAAAAAATAACATGCAAAAAATACTTAAAATAAAGGAATACAATAGACTAATAGAGAATAAGGAAAATATTATACGAAAAATCAATTAGAGTCAGATTTAGGGAAGAATAAAGTAAAAAATAGGGAGACACGGTAGGTTAAACAGAAATAAGAAAAATATTAGTCAAACACGGGAAAAGGAAGAGTATCAATCAAGAATCAGTAAAGAATAGGGAAATATCTCAAACCCTAATTCAAACGAAAAGCACAGATAGCCGAAAATCTCACTGAATCAGACCATATAGTGTGAATGTAGACGAAATACCATCTAAATCTCAAATATTGAAGGCGGTAGTATCCGAGTTGGGGACTGGTACTTGCCAAAATTGGGGCAAGTACTATGTAACACCATAATATACTGAGGAATCACACAATTGAATGAATCTATGATTGAGTCCGATTTGGATAGGATTTTAGTGAGGCGACTAGGGTTAAAGAAGATGAGAGTATAGAGGATTCTGAGGCGGCAGGTAAAAGGGGAATGAGGGTTAGGGGGTTAGATAATAAAAATGGGGGATTGATTATGGGTTGTCGATCGTAGAGATAAATGACCCGGATTTTAGAAGACTGGGCGGACCAATGGGTTATTTTGTTTGGGCTTTGGTTAATTGATATAGGGGTTTGGGCCATTAATTTTGTTCGAAAATTGGCATGTTCTGGGCCAGCTCTTGAAACCCTTGGAAATAAATAAAAAAACAAATTATTAAAACTCCTAATAAATGGTAAAAAAATAATAATTATGATGTAAAACTATTTTAAAATAATAACTCAATATTATAAAATTATAAAAATGATACTTTGGCATAAATAGTATAATAAATGAAATTATTTGTAGAATATAGGCCATTATTGTAAAATTGGATAAATAGCTTGAAAATGCTAATGCAATTATAAAAAATAGAATTAAAATGTATGAAACACGTATTATGGATGCAAATAATAATTTTTGGTAATTAAGTCATCACAAAATAATTTAAAGGATAATTACTAGATTTTATATAATAAAAATATAAGAAAATTAATTTAAATCTCCAAAAATTATGGTAAATTATAAAAATGCTTGTATATATTTGTAAACTAAGTGATGATGTAAATATAATATTTCGAAAGTATATATGTATTTTCGAAATATGAGAGAAAAATTGGGTATCAACAATTGCCCCTCTTTACCCGGGAACGATGAAAGAGTTGTGGGGTAAAGAAACGATGACCGAGTTTGACTGAATGAGGTGATTTGAAAAATGGAGGCCAAACCCTGGTTCCTGAGTTGCCTACATATCCCTAGTATTACGGGAATCAGGCCGCATATAGTTCTGGGTCTACCGATGAATAGGAATCGTCGTATGTTTCGAGTGGTTCTTTTGGGTAGGACAGTATCAGAAGAATTTTGCACAAAATCATGAATAGGAATATGAAACGTTATGGATGTATATCAAAACGAGTATCTGAACGGTTATCAAGTAAGAGTGGATAACTGATGGTGGTTGGCTGCGTTTGAAATAATTTCAGGATGTGCTTGTTGAATAGAAACTGGAGCGAAGATTGCTCCCGTTAAGAGAGCGTTTACTTCCTGGATTACCTGCAAAACTTAAAACAGAATGCATGCAAGTATATATGAATTATTGCGAGAATTTAAACATGATGCAAATTCCCTTTGGACCATGAAAGTTGTCTTTGGACGGTGCAGATGATGTCCTCAGACCATGACGTCCTGGGACATGAATCATGTGTTAAGGGGTTCACAGGCCATGAAATGATGTCCTCAGACCATGAAAATGGTGCCTCTAAACCATGACTCCTTTGAATAATGATGTGCAGTATCGAGGGATCCTCAGGCCATGGCATGGTGTCTTCCGGCTATGAGGCTGATGCCTTCGGACTATGACGCCTTTGGACAAAATGGAGATGTTTCAGTTCATGAGATGCAAAGATATTATGCTCGGTCGTATGCAAAGTAAAACAAGACAACTCTTAATCTTGTGTAAGATTGCGACAATGCTTAGCCCCGGGAAAATAGAAAATAGTGCTAGGTTTTAAATAGCATAATGGAGATATAATTTGGTATTATGCAAGGACAAGGCAATGCTTAGCCTTAGACAACTGAAGAGGCAGCTCTTAGCCTCATGAAAGAAGAGAAGACGATGCTTACTCTCATTGCAAGAAAGGCCGAGCCTAGCCTCATGCGATTAGGGAGGCAATGCTTAGCCTCATGTAAGAAGAGGAGACAGTGCTTGGTCTTATGCAATTGGGGAGGCAATGCTTAACTTCATGCAATAAGAGGAGACAATGCTAGTCTCATGCAATTAGGAGACAATGCTTAGTCTCATGCAAAGAAAGGCAATGCTTAGCCTTGTGTAGTTAGGAAGGCAATGCTTAGCCTCATGCAAAGAGGAGACAATGCTTAGTATTATTCAATTTAGGAGACATTTCTTAGTCTCAGACAAAGAAAGGCAATGCTTAGCTTTATGCAGTTAGGAAGGCAATGCTTAGCCTCATGCAAAGAGGAGACAATGCTTAGTCTCATGCAATTTAGGAGACAATGCTTACTCTCATGCAAAGAAAGGCGATGCTTAGCCTTATGAAGTTAGGGAGGCAATGCTTAGCCTCATGCAAAGAGGAGACAATGCTTAGTCTCATGCAATTAGGAGACAATCTCATGCAAATAAAGGTAATGCTTTAGCCTTATGGAATTATGGAGGCAACGCTTAGCCTCAGGCAAAGACGAGACAATGGTTAGTCTCATGCAATTTAGGAGACAATGCTTAGTCTCACACAAAGAAAGGCTATGCTTAGCTTCATGCAAAGAAAACAATGAGTGATAGTGAAACAACAAAGTATTTCTTAGATGAAGATGTGTTTTATTTTGGTAACTTTGTTGTTATGATTTTGATGTCTGCATTTATTTGCGAATATTCCTGTTATGTACATTGTGCCTGCGTTCAAAGAAAAATCGTGACTTTTGCGGGGAAGGTTTGTTCACGCTTTTGTCTTCTGCTTTGCCTGTACTACCGTCTTGAGACCCTGGTTGAGTTACCCCGAGTAACATCTTGCTTTTTATAGAAATAAAGTTTTGAAAAATATTCGTGCATTGATGAATGTGGTTATTTTAAAATATAGTAGTATGCAATATCAAGTAAGCTAGATGAACCAATGACTGTGACTTATTTCAGAGACATTGCGACCTCCTTGCTCCTCAAAATTCTGCCCCAATTTGAAAGCAATTTTCTAATCGTTCGGCATATGACGAAGTTGGCTGGACTTGTTTCAGAATTTTAAGTGTCATCCTTAAAATTCTGCCCCAGTTTTTAACCATGGAAAAATGAAGATTTTATTGAGATGTGACCGAACCCACAGCGCTACCTTTGTATCCCCTCTTAAAGAGGAATCAGATCAAGCGTAGTTTAGTTACACAAGCTTAAGAAATGTAAACAATATAAACATAGTATCTTTTGACTGTGTCTGAGTTGATAGGTTTTGGCCAAACTTCTCCGTCCATCTCTACAAGTATGAGCGCTCCTCCTGTTAGTACTCTTTGAACTATGTAGGGTCACTGCCAATTGGGTGAAAATTTCCCTTTGGCTTCGTGTTGATGCGGGAAGATCTGTTTCAGTACCAGTTTCCCCGGTGTGAATTGTCTAGGCCTGACCCTTTTGTTAAAAGCTCAAGATATTCTGTTCTAGTAAAGTTGACCATGGCATAGCACATTCATTCTTTTCCCGTCAATGAGAGCCAGTTGTTCATAGCAACTTCGTATCCATTCTGCATCACTGAGTTCAACCTCTTGTATGATTCTCAAATAAGGAATTTATACTTCGGCGGGAATAACAACTTCAGTACCATAGACCAAAAAATAGGGAGTTGCCCTAGTTGATGTGCGAACTATGGTACGATATCCCAATAAGGAAAATGGTAATTTATCGTGCCATTTTTTGTGATTATCTACCATCTTCCTCAATATCTTCTTGATGTTCTCGTTGGCAGCTTCCACAACTCTATTCATTTGAGGCATGTATGTTGTGGAATTCTTATGCTTGGTCTTGAAGGTTTCACACATAGATTTCATTAGATCACTGTTAAGGTTGGCGGCGTTGTCGGTGATGATTGATTACGGCACCCCGAATCGACAAACAATACGATCCGTGACTAAATCTGCAACGACTTTATTAGTTACAAGATTGTAAGATGCGGCTCCAACCCATTTAATGAAATAGTTTAGAACATGTGCCCATTTGAAGAAGAGGGTTCGATTGGGCCGATGACATCCATCCCCCAAGCAGAGAAAGGCCAAGGTGAACTTGTTGCATTGAGTTCATTTGGTGGTACTTGTATCATTTCCGCATGTACTTAGCATTGATGACATTTTTGAACATACCTGATGCAGTCCGTTTCCATAGTCATCAAAAAATATCGTGCTCTTAATTTCTTCTTGGCTAAAGCAAATCCATTCATGTGTGGTCCGCAAGTTCCAGCATTTATCTCTTCGAACAATTTGGATGCTTCCTTGGCGTCAACACATCATAATAATCCAAGATTTGGAGTCCTTCTGTACAAAATTCCTCAATTTTGGAAGAAGTGGTTGGATAATCTTCGGAGTGTGCGTTTCTGAGTATGATTTGCATGCTCCACGTACTCTCTTTTTGCCAAGTATTCTATAAATTAATGGAACCACAGATTCCCATTTGTTTCTTTCAACATGAGCACAATAAGCTAGCTGATTATGGATCCCTACTGGAATAGGGTCGATGAAATTCTTGTCTAGGTGTTGTATCATGGAATATAGCATGGCCAATGCATCTGCGAACGCATTCTTGATTGTGGGATCATGTTTGAACTCTATCTTTGTGAATCTCTTCATCAATTCTTTCACATAGTATAGATACGGTAGTATTTTGGTATTCTTTGTAGCCCATTCACCTAGAACCTGTTGTATCAAAAGGTCTTAACCACCAATTACCAGCATTTCCTGAATGTTCATGTCAATGGCCAACTTGAGCCCCAAGATGCAAGCCTCGTGTTCTGCCATATTGTTGGTACGCGAAAATCTGAGGTTTTTACCATATAGTGTTGACCCGTATTTGATACCAAAACTTCTCCAATACCCACTCCTTTGAAATTTACAGCCCCATATAAGAACATTCTCCAACCGTCGTAGGTTTAGGTGATATCTTCCCCTACAAATGGCACCTCTTCATCGGGAAAATATGTTTTCAGCGGTTCGTATTCTCCTCCTACATGATTTTCTGCAGGTGATCTGCCAATGCCTGTTCCTTGACTGCTTTCTGAGTTACATAGACGATGTCAAATTCACTCAATAGTATCTTCCCTTTTTCCAACTTCCTGGTAGGCATGGGTTTCTGAAAAATGTATTTCCGAGGATCCATCCTTGATATGAGATATGTGGTGTAGGCACAGAAGTCGTGCCTCAACTTTTGAGCTATCTATGTCAGAGCATAGCAGGTGCATTCCATCAAAGAATAACGTGCCTCAGAGGGTGTGAATTTCTTATTCAAATAGTATATGGCATGTTCATTTCTTCCTGTCTCATCGTGTTGTCCCATGACACAACTGAATTCTCCATCCAATACAGATAAATACAGTAGCAAAGGTCTCCCAGGTTCCGGCGGGACCAAGACTGGTGGTGTGGACAAATATTCTTTGATTTTGTTAAAGTCTTTTTGACATTCTTCAATCAAACTTGTCGCAACATCCTTCTTTAGCATTTTTAAAACTGGTTCATAGATCACAGTTGATTGTGCTATGAAACGACTGATGTAGTTGAGATGCCCTAAGAAACTTATCACATCTTTCTTGTTCTTTGGAGGTGGCAAATCTTGGATAACCTTAACCTTCCGCGGGTCTAACTCAATTCCTCTGCAGCTGATGATGAACCCTAACATTTTTCCAGAAGGGACCCCAAAAGCACATTTTGCGGGATTCAGTTTCAAATTATACTTTTGAAGCCGATCAAA
>ML344401.1:15600-34230 GCA_005239505.1 Nicotiana paniculata | reverse complement strand
CAGGTGCGGAAACACTGTCAGACAGTGTGTTTCTTAAATACGGGATTCTTCATTATTTATTCATTTCTTCCTCCATTAGAACACCTTGGGAGCTTGGGAAAAGGGCTCAACGACCCAACCATTGAAAAGTAAGTAAATTCTATATTAAAGTGGTTAATGCATGCATTCTTAGTGGAATTTAACTACTTTATTAGTGAAAATTTAGGAATTTGGGTAGTAACCTAGGGCCTTCAAGTATTGATGATCCTTAGGCTATGGGTGAGTGTTTCCTTCGAGAATTTTTGGAATCCGAGCATGCGGGCCCGGGGTTGGATTTTGGGATTTCTTCAAGAATGGTGAATTTGACTAAATAATAGGAGAATTCCATGCTTAGAATATGAATTGATATATGTGTATAACATTTGGCTAGTTTCGAGTCCGTGGGTGACGAGTTCGATGTTTCGGGCGCATTCTTGACCCGGGGAGTAGGTGCGACGCGAGGTGAGTCTCCTTTCTAACCTTGTAAGGGAGAACTGTCCCCCTAGGTGATTCAAATGCTATATGTGATAATTGTGGGGTCTACGTACGTACAAAGTGATGAGAGTCCGTACGTAGCGACTATTACTGTTATGCCCGGGTAGCTAGGCCCACATCATGCCTTGTGTTTTACTTGATATGAACTATATGCTTAATAAATTAAATGTTACATGCTTCTTACTTCCCTGAGGTTATGGAATTTAAGAAAACTTGTAAGGAATTGTTCACTGAAAGTAATTTAAAAAGGAATAATGTGTGTGCATGTGACCGCTTCGCAATTTACATTCCGCGAGCGGAGTGTGATTTTCCCCACTCTTATGGGAACAGGTCGTATGCCACGGAGGATTGAGAGATGCACTTTTGGTTCAGGCCGTTCGATCCTCGGCAGTGCATAGAGAGCATTGAGATATGCACTTTTGGTATGGGTCGTTCGATCCTCGGCAGTGCATAGATGTGAGTACTTTATGGAGAGGTGCACTTATGGTTCGGGCCGTTCGACCCTCGACAGTGCACGAACATGACTATCTTATGACTCCGGCCGGTTGTCCTTACCTTGTATGCGCATGATTTATTTGTTCCTAAATTCATGGACATTAAGTTGACAGACATTTGGGGGAAGGTGAAGTAGTAATTATTTTATTCATTCCCAGTATTTCCTTGGATTACAGTGCCTTGTATATATATTTGTTGCTTCACCGCCTTTACATGCCTACCGTTTCTATCATATTCTGTTAAATTATATTGTTGGACCTTAGTGAGTGTCTTGTCGACCTCTCGTCACTACCTCTTCGAGGTTAGGCGGGATACTCGCTGGGTACATATATATATTTATGTACTCATACTACATTTCTGTACTTAATTGTACAGGTTCTGAGGCTGGTGTATCTGGTTGTCGGACCGGAGCCCGACTTCGATCATTGACGGAACTGACTTCACGGTGAGCTGCTTTCTCCTGGCGATATCCGGCAGCACCATGGGGTTTCTTTTGCTTATTTCCAGTCTATTTCCTTCAGACAATGGGATTGTATATTATATCTTTTGTTTTTTCTTGTTAGTATGCCCATAGGACTTGTGACACTAGTTTCTGGCACACACGTGATAGTTATTATGGATTTCGGGATGTATATATATTGACTCACGCCTCTTCATGATTGCTTTTGATTAAAAATGGCTAATTTTCCTTGTCGATTCATGTTTTAAGTTTTAAAAACTGGGTATACGTTAAAGTGTTTAATCTAATAAGAAATAACCTTTAGTAGACTTCATGAGATTTATGGACACCATGTCCCAGGCTGGTTTATTTCCAGCAGATCCTGCCACTTCTCAGGGGGGAGGGAGAGTACAAACCCCTACTGCTCAGGCTGCAGGCCAGACAGCAGCGTTACATCATACCCCAGGTACACTGCCCGTAGGTGGGGTCCAGCATATTGCAGCAGCACCTGAGCCCAGACTAGCTGCGGACGACGATCCGCAGAAGCTATTGGATAGATGGACCCGATTGCACCCTCCAGTCTTTGGGGGTGAGAGAGGCGAGGATGCCCTGGATTTTGTGGATAGGTGCAGGGACAGACTGCACAACATGAGGATACTAGAGTCCCACGAAGTGGATTTCACTACCTTTCAGTTGGAGGGCAGAGCTCGTAGGTGGTGGCAGTCCTATATTCTCAGCAGGCCAGCATGTTCTCCTCCTGTCACTTGGGAGCAGTTCACGCAGATGTTTCTGTATAGATATATCCCACCCTCTGAGAAGGAAGAGCTGGGGTATCAGTTTGAACGACTAGAGCAGGGACAGATGTTAGTGACAGATTATGAGGCCAGATTTTCAGAGTTGTCTCGCCATGGACTCATGATACTAACTACTGATGCAGAGAGTGTGCGGAGATTTGTGGCCGGTTGCATCCAGATATTAGGGCCACCATGGCCCGAGAGGTGGATATGGGTACTCCTTATCAGCTTGTGGTAGAGAATGCTCGCAGGATCGAGGGGTATCGGTCGAGGAGCAGGGAGCAGGGGAAGCAGGACAAGAGGTCTAGATTCTCTGGAGATTTTAGAGGTGCCCCAGCTAGGGGTAGGGGTCAGTATAGCAGTGGTCAACCCAGCAGACCTTTATATTCAGCACCTCCACCACCTCCCCGAGGTGTTCCAGCGAGGCCTCATTTCAGCGCCATGCCAGAGCGTTCCTACCATCCTCCAGCCATTCAGAGTTCACCTAGTGGTTATCCCAGTCATCCGAGATCCTCCGACCCTTACCTCAGTGTTATGGCAGAGGGCTCTCATCGCCCTCCGACCATTCAGGGTTCTTCTTCGGGACAGTAGACTATGGTACCGGGGAGTTGTTACGAGTGTGGAGAGCCAGGTCATATAAGGAGGCAGTGTCCCAGGTTTCGAGGCAAGGCCGTACAGCATGGTTATCAGTCGATGGGTCCGGCACCAGCAGTTCGGCCACCTAGAGGTAGAGGACAGGTCGGCAGGGGTCGTCCTAGAGGTGGAGGCCAGTCAGGGGGAGGTCAGGCAGCTCCTGTTCACTCTGGTGAAGCTCAATCTTTCGGTACTCCAGCCATATTCTATGCCATTCCGGCCAGATCAGATGCAGTGGCCTCAGACGCCGTGATCACAGGTATTATTAAAGTATGTGGTAGAGAGACATCGGTTGTTATTTGATCCAGGATCCACTTATTCCTATGTTTCGATCTTATTTTCTCATTTTCTGGATGTCCCTCGTGAGTCCTTGGGTTCTCCTATTTATGTGTTCACTCCCGTGGGCGATTCTGTTGTTGTAGATCGAATTTGTCGGTCCTGTGTGATTTCATTTTGTGGGTTCGAGACTCGAGAAGATCTCTTATTGCTCTACATGGTTGATTTAGGCATGGATTGGCTATCTCCTTATCATGACGTGCTAGGTTTCCATGCCAAGACAGTTACTCTAGCCATGCCCGAGTCGCCTAGGCTGGAGTGGAGGGGTTCCTCAGTTAGCGCAACCAACCGGGTTGTTTCATTCCTGAAGGCTCGACATATGGTCGAGAAGGGTTGTCTGGCCTATCTTGCTTATGTGCGGGACACCACTGCCGAGTCTTTGATGATTGATTCAGTGCCAGTGGTTTGAGAGTTTGCTGATGTATTTCCTTCAGACCTTCCAGGCATGCCTCCGGACCGTGATATTGATTTTTGCATTGATTTAGCTCCAGGCACCCAGCCTATATCTATTCCTCCATACCATATGGCTCCGAAAGAGTTGAAGGAGTTTAAGGAGCAGCTTGAGGAGTTGTTAGCTAAGGGGTTCATCAGACCGAGTGTATCACCGTGGGGTGCTCCAGTTCTATTCGTGAAGAAAAATGATGGGTCCATGCGGATGTGTATTGATTACTGCCAGTTGAACAAGGTTACCGTTAAGAACAAGTATCCTTTGCCGCGCATCGATGATTTGTTTGACAAGTTGCAGGGTGCTGTGTGTTTTCTAAGATTGATTTGAGATCGGGGTATCATCAATTGAAGATTCGGGCTTCAGATGTTCCGAAGATTACTTTTCGTACGAGATATGGCCATTATGAGTTCCTGGTGATGTCCTTTGGCTTGACTAATGCCCCAGTAGCATTCATGGACTTGATGAATAGGGTGTTCAGGCCGTATATTGATTTATTTGTCATTGTCTTCATAGATGACATCTTGATTTACTCACATAGCCTGGGGGAGCACAAGCAGCATTTGAGAGTTGTGCTCCAGACTTTGCGAGAACAGAAGCTACATGCTAAGTTCTCCAAGTGTGAGTTCTGGTTGGATTTCGTGGCATTCTTGGGGCATGTAGTATCCGGAGAGGGTATCAAGGTCGATCCTCAGAAGATCGAGGAAGTTCAGAGTTGGTCGCGTCCTACTTCAGCTACAGAGATCAGGAGCTTTTTGGGTCTATCAGGCTATTACCGCCGATTTGTGGAAGGGTTCTCTTCTATTGCAGCTCTATTGACCAGATTGACTCAGAAGAATGCCCCGTTCCGATGGTCTGACGAGTGTGAGGCGAGCTTTCAGAAGCTCAAGACAGCGTTGACCTCAGCACCAGTTCTATTATTGCCTTCCGGTTCTGGGATGTATACAGTATATTGCGATGCTTCGCGCGTTGGCTTGGGGTGGTATTGGTGCAGGAAGGGAGAGTTATTGCTTATGCTTCGCGCCAGCTGAAAGTTCATGAGAAGAATTATCATGTGCACGATTTGGAGTTGGCGGCGATTGTTCATGCTCTTAAGATTTGGAGGCACTAGTTGTATGGAGTGTCCTGTGAGGTTTATACAGACCACCGTAGCTTGCAGCACTTGTTCAAGCAGAGGGATCTTAATTTGAGGCAGCACAGGTGGCTTGAGTTATTGAAGGATTATGATATCACCATTCTTTATCATCCGGGAAAGGCAAATGTGGTAGCAGATACTTTGAGCAGGAAGGCGGAAAGTATGGGTAGCCTGGCTTATATTGCAGCAGAGGAGAGACCTCTAGCCTTGGACATTCATTCCTTAGCCAATCGCCTAGTGAGATTAGACCTTTCAGAGCCTCGTCGAGTTTTGGCACATGTGGTTGCTCAGTCTTTGTTATTTGGGGAGATTAAGGATCGACAGTATGATGATCCGTGTTTGGCAGAGCTACGGGAGGCAGTGGTTCAGGGTTGGGCCAAGGAGGTTACTATTAGAGAGGATGGTGTTCTGAGACTTCAGGGCCGCTTATGTGTTCTTAATGTTGATGGCCTGAGGGAGTGGATTCTAGAGGAGGCACACAGTTCTCAGTATTCTGTTCATCCTGGTGCTACGAAGATGTATTGTGATTTGAAGCAGCATTACTGGTGGAGGCGAATGAAGAGGGACATTGTGGAGTATATGACTAGGTGTCTTAATTGCCAGCAGGTGATGTATGAGCACCAGAGGCCAGGAGGCCTACTTCAGCAGATGCCCATTCCTGAGTGGAAATGGGAGCGCATCACTATGGACTTCGTGGTTGGGTTGCCTTGGACTTTGCAGAAGGCTGACGCGGTTTGGGTCATTGTGATAGATTGACCAAATCGGCGCATTTCATTCCAGTAGCTACTACTTATACTTCTAAGAGGTTGGCCCAGATATACATTTGGGAGATAGTCCGGTTGCATGGTGTGCCGGTGTCCATTATATCAGACCGAGGTCCTCAGTTCACCTCGCACTTCGGGAGAGCATTGCATAGTGAGATGGGTACCCAGATAGACTTCAGCACAGCATTTCACCATCAGACTGATGGTCAGTCGGAGCGTACAGTTTAGATATTGGAGGACATAATCAGGGCATGTGTGATTGACTTCGGAGGTCAGTGGAACCAGTTCTTTCCTTTGGCCGAGTTGTTACAATAATAGTTATCAGTCCAGCATTGAGATGGCACCATTTGAGGCTTTGTATGGTCGGCGATGTCATTCTCCTATCGGGTGGTTTGAGCCTGGCGAAGCTAAGTTATATGGCACCGACCTGGTGAGGGATGCTTTGGAGAAAGTGAAGTTGATTCAGGAGAGACTCCGCACAGCACAGTCCAGACAGAAGAGTAACGCTGATCAGAGGGTGTGTGATGTATCATTTATGGAGGGAGATAGGGTCCTGTTGAAAGTCTCGCCTATGAAGGGTATTATGAGGTTTGGGAAGAAGGTCAAGCTAATCCTGAGGTTTATAGGTCCCTTCGAGGTGTTGAGGCGAGTTGGGGAGGTTGCTTATAAGCTAGCCTTACCTCCCAGTTTATCAGGAGTTCATCCAGTTTTTCATGTATCCATGCTTTGGAGGTACCATGCCGACATCTCTCACGTGGTTGATTTCACCACTATTCAGTTGGATGAGAGGTTGGGCTACGAGGAGGAGCCAGTTGCTATTATTGATAGACAGGACCGCCAGTTGAGGTCCAAGAGTGTTTCTGCCGTAAAGGTCCAGTGGAAGGGCCAACCAGTGGAGGAGACGACCTGGGAGTCCGAGGAGGACATGAGGAGGACATATCCATACTTATTCAGCACTTCAGGTATGATTCTAGATCCGTTTGAGGACAAACGTTTGTTTAAGAGGTGGAGAATATAACGACCCGACCGGTCGTTTTGCATTATCGGACCCCGTTCCCCTAAATGAAACTTCCAATGGCGTATTATTGTGATTTATGACTTGCGGGGGCGGGTGGTCCGGGATTCGGAAGTGTTTAGAGCGCTATAGGAACACTTGGTTCCTTAAGGTTGGCCTTTACGGCCAAGTTTGACTTCGGTCAACATTTTTCGTAAACGACCTTGGAATCGAGTTTCAACGGTTTCAGTAGCTTTGTATGATGATTTCGGACTTGGGCGTATGTTCGGAATGGGTTTTGGATGACCTGGGGGCATTTCGCCCAATATTCAAATATTCCTTAAGTTCCTATTTGTGGTTTGGGACGTGTTTTTGAGTTATCGAGGTCCGAATGGAATTCCGAGACCGAGAGTAGTTCTGTTATGTCATTTATGACTTGCCTGCAAAATTTGGTGTCATTCCGAGTAGTATAGGTCGGTTAGGCGCGTTGTTAGCGAAGTCAAGAAAACTTAAAGTTCCTAAGTTTGGTTCTAGGGGTTTTGAGGTGTGATTGTGAGTTTTAGCGTTGTTTCGGGTGTTCCGAAGGCTCGAGCGATCCTTATTATGATTTGGGACTTGTTGGTATATTTGGACGAGGGCTCGAGTGGGCCCAGGTGCCTCCCGGACACCACACGAGGGCAAAAACCAGTTGAAATAGCTGTTGGTGCACCTGTTTTGGTGTGATCCGCAGGTGCGGTTGCCCAGTCACAGGTGCGGGACTGCAGGTGTGGTTCGCCCAGTCGCAGGTGCGGGACCGTAGGTGCCGGACTGCTCCTGCGGTCCTAGCCTCGCAGGTGCGATCCCCAGCGGGTCCATTTCTCGCAGGTGCGGAAAAAGTTCCGCAGGACCGGAGCCGCAGGTGCGGTCTCCCCTCCGCAAGTGCGGGCCCAGTCTCCCTCGTCCATTTCCGCAGGTCCGAGCCTTTGCTCACAGGTGCGGTCCTCGAGCCGCAAGTGCGGAAACACTGTCAGACAGTGTGTTTCTTAAAGACGGGATTCTTCATTATTTCTTCCTCCATTAGAACACCTTGGGAGCTTGGGAAAAGGGCTCAATGACCTAACCACTGAAAGGTAAGTAAATTCTATATTAAAGTGGTTAATGCATGCATTCTTAGTGGAATTTAACTACTTAATTAGTGAAAATTTAGGAATTTGGGTAGTAACCTAGGGCCTTCAAGTATTTAGAAGATTTCCCGTCAATTAGCTATGAAATCAGGTAAAAATCATGTATTAATGATCCTTAGGCTATGACTGAGAGTTTCCTTCGAGAATTTTTGGAATCCGAGCATGCGGACCCGGGGTTGGATTTTGGGATTTCTTCAATAATGGTGAATTTGACTAAATAATAGGAGAATTCCATGCTTAGAATATGAATTGATATATTTGTGTAACATTTGGCTAGTTTCGAGTCCGTGGGTGACGAGTTCGGAGTTTTGGGTGCATTCTTGACCCGGGGAGTAGGTGCGACGCAAGGTGAGTCTCCTTTCTAACCTTGTAAGGGAGAACTGTCCCCCTAGGTGATTTAAATGCTATATGTGATAATTGTGGGGGCTACGTACATACAAAGTGACGAGAGTCCGTACGTATCGACTATTACTGTTATGTCCGGGTAGCTAGGCCCACATCATGCCTTGTGTTTTACTTGATATGAACTATATGCTTAATAAATTAAATGTTACATACTGCTTACTTCCCTGAGGTTATGGAATTTGAGAAAACTTGTAAGGAATTGTTCACTAAAAGTAATTTAAAAAGGAATAATGTGTGTGCCTGTGACCGCTTCGCAATTTACATTCCGCGAGCGGAGTGTGATTTCCCCCACTCTTATGGGAACGGACCGTACGCCACAGCGGATTGAGAGATGCACTTTTGGTTCAGGCCGTTCGATCCTCGGCAGTGCATAGAGAGGATTGAGAGATGCATTTTTGGTACGGGCCGTTTGATCCTCGGCAATGCATAGATGTGAGTACTTTGTGGAGAGGTGCACTTATGGTTCGGGTCGTTCAACCCTCGGCAGTGCACGGACATGACTATCTTATGACTCCGACCGGTTGTCCTTACCCTGTATGCGCATGATTTATTTGTTACTAAATTCATGGACATTGATTTGACAGACATTTGGGGGAAGGTGAAGTAGTAATTATTTTATTGAGAGTTGGCTTCCCTGAACCCGTTGTTGGGCACCATCACGACCTAAGTTAGGATGTTGGGTCGTGACAGTTGCGATCGCGATCGCGTGAGGGGATGGCTTGTGTGCAATGCGAACGCGTGGTGGAGGTCTGCGAACGCGTAAACGCTGAGGCGCGTGAAGGGGATGAGCGAGTGAGCTGTGCGAACGCGTGAGGTAGGGCGATTCGCATAGGGTAATTGTAGATTGTGCTATGCAAACGCGTGGAGTCGCATGCGAGCACACTGAAGAAAAGTGCACCTGGGCAGAAAGTATAAAAAGCCATCTTCGCGATTTTTAGCCTATTTCTCACCATTTTTGGGCGGATTTGAAGCTTTTTGAGAGGGATTAAAGAGGGAATCGAAGGGAATCACTTGGAGGTAAGATTTTTGAATTCAATACTTGATTCTATGTTGATTTCTAGCTAATTAGACCTAAACTTTGTGGGATTTGAATCCTAAAATTGGAGAATTAGGGGTTATGATTTGGAGACCTTTGAGTGGGGATTTAAAGGGCAATTTGAGGTCTAATTTTGATGTTATTGGTATGTATGGACTCGTGGGAGGATAAGGATTCTTGTGATTTGATTTTTATCGAATTCCGAGATGTGGGCCCAAGGGTCGGGTTTGACCAATTTCGGGATTTATGCTTAATTTTTATAATTTTTGAATGGGCTTCGTTCCTTGGCATATAATAATGATATAAATCTGAATTTGGCTAGATTTGGAGCAATCGGAGGCCGAGTCTAGAGGCAAAGTCATTGTGGGATAGGATTTTAGCTGGTTTTGAGGTAAGTAACGTTTCCAAACTTGGTTATGAGGGTTCGAAACCCCGAACTATATGATGTTTGACTATAATTAATGTGATGCACATGCCAAGTGATGGGCGTGCACCGAGTGATTTGTGGCTTGGACTATCCCATGGCACTGTCTAGTAGCTATTTCGGATTGATATCCGCACTTTTATTGATGTGGTTAATGTGAACATGCTAGAAATCATACTAAGTCAAATGCTAGGGCTTCACGACGAAAATGTTGAGACCCGAGTGGTCATATATTGTTGTCTCCTTATGTGTTTATTTGATTTTGTATACTCAGTCCTTTCATAGCATATCATTTCATGCCTCAGTCTCGGTAATTGTTGATTTCATATATTTATCATTGTTTCGGGCTAGTTCATGCATCTTTAAGCCCATGTGAGCGAGACTGGAGAGTAATGACTAAGTGAGGCCGAGGGCCTGTTATTGAGAAAATTATGAGATCGGACTGCACACCTCAGCGATACTCTGATCATGCCTTCGTTGGCTTGATAAAGCGCTTGGGCTAATAGGAGCCCCTCCGAAGTCTTTACACCCCCAGTGAGGGCACTGATATTGAGGGATGGATCTTCCCTGGACATGGATCTTTTTCGAGTGTTGTGTTCCGGAGATGGATCTTCTCCGTGGGGCTGGATCGGTCTTTTTCCTCAATACTGAGTGACTACGGTCACCTGTGTTTATGTATATTCCGGGATGGATCTTCCCTGGGCCCTGAAAGCCATATAGAGTACTGAGTGGACTCATATGTGAGAGATTGTGAGCACCATGTGCATTTCATGCAGTTAACATATTGGCACGTACAGTATACTAAGTTATACATAAGTTACTGATCATATCTGAATCATTCTGTTTTGTTTCATTGTCTGTTAGTATTGTGAACATGCCTAGATTTCGTACACTGTTTTCAATGCATTTATTGAGGTTTATTCTGTCACTACCTCTCAGCCCATAGTTTGGATTCGTTACTTCTGAGTTGGTGTACTCACGTTACCCCCTGCACCTTGTGTGCATATCTAGGTATTTCGGACCCGGTAATAGTTGCTTATTAGGTGTCACAGTTTCTTTTGGAGTTTTCGAGGTAGCAGCTGGTGATCGCAGCCTCATTTTCTCCTTCTTTACCTTCCTATCGCCTTTTATTATTTCAGACAATATTATGTCAGCCTTGTATTTCGACATTTTATTTATAGTAGCTCATGACTCGGTGACACTAGTTCTGGGATTGGTTTTTATTTATGTTTTAATGATGATAAACTTTTAAATGGATTTGTAATGATACTTTTGCTACTAAATTAATAATTTTTCTGAAAACAACTTTAAACCAAAACAAAATGTGTGGCTTGCCTGATTCCATGACAGGCGCCATCACGGCCGGGTGTTTTGGAGTCGTGACAAGTTGGTATTCATGAGCAGGTTTAGTAGAGTCTTGTGGATCGGTACGGAGACGTCTGTACTTATCTTCGGGAGGCTGCAGAACCCTTGGGAAAAATCTCACATTCTTGAATTCTTGTCGTGCAAATCCATTAATTCAACCTAAAGCGTAATTCTTTGAATTCCTTCCATGTATTCGAATGCGCACGTGAGCGCTCGGTATCTGTTGTGCATCGACGGCTTGTGATTCTCATGGGTGAGGTGCGAGACGTGAGTTTAGCATGTTGATAATGGGCCAGTCTGGAGAACTTGAGGCTGGGTTTTGTCTGTGGCTTGAGTGCTGAAATTTCGATTGTGTGAGCACATGCATTTGGGGACTTATATGTCCGTTTGTGTCCTTACTGGTGGGATTATTTTGACGGGATGACTATGTGGTGAGTGTGTTTCGATGGTGAGATGTGTTCATATTGTTTGACTGTGATGAAAAGAATGGGCTGAAGATGTAGAAAGAACCATTAAGTGTTTGACTTCTGTCTTGAGTTGGCATATGGTCTCGAGTTTTGAGTGTATTGAAGGACCTCTCAGGTAGTTTAGTTGTGGAGGGAAGTGGATCTTCCTGTTGTGTTATGAGTTTGTGGTGATGTCTTCTGGGCTGACCAATGCCCCGCAGCATTCATGCATTTGATGAACATCGTATTTCAGCCGTATTTGGGATTCCTTTGTTATTGTGTTCATTGATGACGTCCTGGTGTACTCTCGTAGCCAGGAGGAGCATGGTCAGTGTTTGATAGTTGTACTGCAGAGATTGAGGGAGGAGAAGCTTTATGCAAAGTCATCCAAGTGTGAAGTATGGCTCAGATCAGTAGCATTCTTGGGACACGTGGTGTCCAGTGAGGGTATCCAGGTGGTCAGACGAGTGTGGGAAGAGCTTCCAGAAGCTCAAGATTTCTTTGACCACAGCTCCAGTGTTAGTTCTTCCATCAGCTTCAAGTTTTATGCCACGTATCTTGATGCCACGAGGATAGGCATTAGTTTTGTTTAATTTAGGAGGGTATAGTGATTGCGTGATAGCTATGATTTTTGGAAGGGTATAGAGATGATGTCAGTTTGAGGCTAAGCAGGCAGGGTTATCTCCCGCGGGGTGTCCTGAGGTTGTGTGATCCTTAGGTGGTTTTATAGCAAGTACTCTGTTACCAGTAAATATTATATGTTGTAAGTTGAGTTTAGATCGCTTGTGGAAGTTGGGACGGCTATTGAAATGGTGAATGCGAGATTGCAGATGATTTGAGATGTTAAATGGTTTGAGTTATATATGAGCTTATGAAGGATTTAGTTGAATCTCACTGTGATATGGTGGTGATGTTAGCGTATGGGCATTGTGAGTTATTGATTGTTTTGATCTATGGCTTTGAGCCAAGCGGGGGAGGTTGTTAATGATAAGTTGGTTGCACGATTTTGCGAGGTATTGGGTTCAGTTCGAGGTATATTGGTGAATTAGTTATGACCTGTAGAGGTGGAGTCTGAGAAGAATCGAGTAATGGAAATTTTTGGATACAGGTGGTAATGTACTCTATGGGTAGATGGGTTTTATTGAATGATTGAATTGTAACTGTAAATGGTTTAGTGTGTGCGGAGTAGGAATTTGCTTGGTTGCTTCGAAGTGTGGATTGCTTCCTAGTATGTTGGTGTGCAAATGGGGTTAGGTCGTTTGATCTGTTTGATCAGTTTAATTGAGATTTGTGTAAATTGGATGGCTCTCGAGAATGATTCTGATGGATTCAAGGTTATACGTGACAATTGGGAATCTTCAAGGTGTGTATTTGGCTAGAACTGAGATTTACGTTAGAGGGTGTCAAGACTTATGGCATTTCTACATTATCATGGATTCTACATATTAGTGTCAGGAAAGTGAAGGTAATGGCTTTAGATTCGCAGGAAGTCTCTTCAGGATAAGTATTTTGAATGTGGTACTTTTGGGGATATTTGAGAGAGTATTCAGTGGCTTACGAGCCTGACGGTACGGTCTTATGCTTGGGTCTCGTGTGGTGAGTCTAGGTTGAGAATTGCGGTATTATGGCAAGGGGAAGTATCAATTCGAAGGTAAGTCAGAAGGAACTCGGATAAATAGGACATCTTTGTAGTAGGTCGGATCGGCATGGTAAGGGATATGATTAGTTCTTTGGGTGTTTATGAGGCAATGAGTTTTTACAAGTGTTTCTTAGCAATGCTCTTGGGTTTTGGTGACCTGCGTAGCTTGGTGGAGTTAGAAGGATTCAATCCTGACAGTTTGGTGTTGTACAAATGGGATTCGGATAGTTCCTGATGGTTTCTACCACGGTTAGAGATGTATGTTTTCTAGTGACGTGAGGTGCAGGTGATGTATAGTGATTTCGCTTCTAAATGGATCAAATGGAAGTGCTTGGCTAGTTGGGTACGTAGTTTCTTGTGACTCGGAATGGATCATGAAGTTATCATATTTATCATAGGATGGCATGGCGTATGCGGTATGTTGTGTAGAGTTGAGATTTGCATATGTGAGGTCACAGTTTAGTTCTGAAAGGACGGTCAAAAATTCTTAGGTAGCATTGGCAGTTTCAGATGACTAGGTAGATGATATCACTATTGGGTGGCTTGATGAGGGTATACATTTTAGAAAGGGAAATGTGTGGAGTTAAGGGTGCTTCATTGGTATTGCGACGCTCTCTTGTTGGATAGACTGCTGATATTCAAGGTTGCTTGGTGACACAGAAGAATTATAGGGGTATCCCTCGTGGAATGATTGAGTATTAGGGGTGTGTTATATATTCGAGCGGTGGAGTTGGGATCAGATATGGTAATTTGTGCACTTCATGGACTTCGAAACTGAGAGTTCTCATAAACAGATTATTTTTTGGTTGTCGGTCGTGAGGATGCGAGCAAAGCTAGTCAGATGTTAGTAAATGCCATGATTCAGTCATTGTGAACCTTCGGAGAGTTATCTATCTGTTGTGGGTGACCAGAGTTGATTCAGGGTTATTGGTATTCCCAGTATGGGTGTGTGTTCTGCACCGGGTCAGAATTGTTGACTCCGAATTGCTATTGTTGAGGGATGTACCATTCAATTGTCATTGAGTTTATTCATATTCTGGAGTGATCTATGAGTTACCCTTTGGTGTTGCGAGGAGTGGGGATTGTTGGTTATATGCACATATGGTGCGGATTTGTTTGGGCTTTATAGCGGGATTTGAGTAAGGTAAGTAATTGGGTATTGCGCGATTGAGACGTATTGCTTATGTTATTTCTGATTCGTGTGGCATGGTATCGTCCGATTCCCCCGTGGTTATGGCAATGCACTTGGAGTACTTGATGCCGAATTGCGTATGGTTATTGATTTTGAGCAAGGTGGCTTGAAGTATTTCATGTGGACCAGCGTTTGAATGGGATCACGCATTGTAGTGGAGTTATGTGGAGGTATGATCCTTGGTGTTAGATTCGTGTGTTTTGATTTTACGATGTGTGCCAGGCTCTTATCATGGTGTTGTGATGGTAATTGTTAATGGAAGGATAGTCCTCTCATGTGAATCTTTTCTATGATTCGGGTGCGTGAGATGTTGCTATTAAGTGCACGAGTCGCACATGTTATGGCCTTGGATTGTATTGATGCGTCATGTTATTAGAGTGGTCATGTTGGATGAGAAGAGGTCATTGGGCCTAGAATGAATACTACCAGAGTTGACTACAACATGGTTGGAAGGATGATATCGAAAGTTGGCATAGAAATCTGCTATAGTTCCTGTCGGAGAAAGGGGGAGCTCCATGACGCTGATCGGACAAATGGTTGCTAGTTTCTACGTGTTTCTTTCATCATCGACAGTATATGAAAGTGTTAGAGTAAGGCATTGCTTGATAAGAGGTTATGTACCAGTATTGGGTTGTTTTGAGTAGCTATTGTGATTAGGAGTTATCGCTACGAGTGTTTGAGTCATGCGTTATATTATGTGATTACATCTTGGGTTACAGATATGGCTTGATACAGCGTGTTCTGACTTATTCATATTACAATTGTGAAATTTTGATCTTGTAAATTATTTCAGAAGTGGAAATTTGGTTCTAAGGTTTATGGGTCAGGTTGGATCTCAAAATTTCAATTGTGTTATACTATTGGACCTATATGGGATAGGGTGACATGGGATCACCCCCGGGTATATGCATGGTAGGTTACACGGCAATTTTGGTAGTTTTGGAACAACTCTGGGCACGTTCGAGGACGAACGTATGTTTAAGTCGGGGAGAATGTAACGACCCGATCGGTCATTCCGAGAGTTTAGCCCCGTTTTTCCTATTTCTGCTTTATCATATGTTTATTAGACTATTTATGTTGTGTTGGTCGGTTGGTTCGGTTCCAGAGTGGTCGTGGTGAGAAACGAGACACTTAGTCTCTTAAGTTGGTCTTATGGTTGGAAAAGTCAAGTGGAAGTTGACTATTAGGTAAACGAACTCGGAATGCGTATTTTAGAGCTCAGATAGCTTCGTTAGGTAATTTTGGACTTAGGAATGTGTTCGGAATGTGGTTTAGAGGTCCGGAGTAGAATTAGGCTGGGATTGGCGAAATTGAGTTTTTGGCAATTTCTGGTCGGCGGTGGAAAATTAACTAGCGGGGTCGGAATGAAATTCTGAAAGTTGGAACAGGTTCGTAGCGTCATTTTGGATGTGTGTGCAAATTTTCAGGTCATTCGGATTTGTTTTGGGTGGTTTCGGCATCTTTGGCGAAATTTAGAAGTTTCTAAGTTCTTAGGCTTGAATCCGAGGTGGATTTGGTGTTTTGGCGTTGTTTCGAGGGTTTCTAAGGATCGAATAATTTTGAATAAGGTTATGGGATGTGTTGGCATGTTTGGTTGAGGTCCCGAGGGCCTCGAGTGAGTTTCGGGTGGTTAACGAATCATTTCGGACTTGGAAAGATTGCAGATTTTGGGTTGGTGTTCAGTTTTGGTGTTCAGTTCTGGTGTTCTTCTATGTGGTCGCGTGGGTAAGGATGCAATCGCTTAGGCTTATATGGGGAAGCATAAATTTTGTTCTATGCGATCACGTTTGGGTGGTCGTGATCGCGATCGCATGAGGGGGTGGCCTGTGTGCAGTGTGAACGCGTGGTAGAGGTCTGCGAACGCGTAGAGGCTGCGTGAAGGGGATGAACGGGTAAGCTGTGCGAACGCGTGAGGTAGGGCGCGAACGCGTAGGGTAATTGTGGATTGTGTTGTGCGAACGCGTGGAGTGAGATGTGAGCGCACTGAAGAAAAGAGCACCTGGGCAGAAAGTATAAAAAGCCATCTTCGCGATTTTTAGCCTATTTCTCACCATTTTTGGGCGGATTTGAAGATTATTGAGAGGGATTAAAGAGGGAATCAAAGGGAATCACTTGGAGGTAAGATTTTTGAATTCAATACTTGATTCTATGTTAATTTTTAGCTAATTAGACCTGAAATTTGTGGGATTTGAACCCTAAAATTGGAGAATTAGGGCTTATGATTTGGAGACCTTTGAGTGGAGATTTGAAGGGCCATTTGAGGTCCGATTTTGATGTTTTTGGTATGTATGGACTCGTGGGAGGATAAGGATTCTTGTGATGTAATTTTTATCGAATTCCAAGACATGGACCTGGGGGTCGGGTTTGACCAATTTCGGAATTTATGCTTAATTTTGATAATTTTCGAATGGGTTTCGTTCCTTGGTATATAATAATGATATAAATATGATTTTGGCTAAATTTGGAGCAATCAGAGGCCGAGTCTATAGGCAAAGGCATTGTGGGCTAGGATTTTAGCCGGGTTTGAGGTAAGTAACGTTTCCAAACTTGGTTCTGAGGGTTCGAAACCCCGAACTATATGATATATGACTATAATTAAGGTGACGCACATGTCAAATGATGGGCGTGCGGGCGTTAACCGAGTGATTTGTGGCCTGGCCCATCCCATGGCACCTTCTAGTAGCTATTTCGGATTGATATACGCACTTTTATTGATGTGGTTAATGTGAACATGCTAGAAATCATACTAAGTCAAATGCTACGGCTTCACGCCGAAAATACTGAGACCCGAGTTGTCGTATATTGTTGGCTCCTTATGTGTTTATTTGATTTTGTATACTCAGTCCTGTCATAGCATATCATTTCATGCCTCAGTCTCGGTAATTATTGATTTTATATATTTATCATTGTTTCGGGCTAGTTCATGCATCTGTGAGCCCATGTGAGCGAGACTTGAGAGTAATGACTGAGTGAGGCCGAGAGCCTGTTATTGAGACATTTATGAGATAGGACTGCACACCGCAGCGATACTCTGATCATGTCTTCGTTGGCTTGATATAGCGTTTGGGCTAATAGGAGCCCCTCTAGAGTCTTTACACCCCCAGTGAGGGCATTGATATTGAGGGATGGATCTTCCCTGGGAATGGATCTTGTCCGAAGTTGATGATATGTGAGGGATGGATCGTCCCTGGACATGGATCTTGTCGGAGTGTTGTGTTCCGGAGATGGATCTTCTCCGTGGGGCTGGATCGGCCTTTTTTCTCAGTACTGAGTGACTACAGTCACTTGTGTTTATGTATATTCCGGGATGGATCTTCCCTGGGCCCTGAGAGCCATATACAGTACTGAGTGGACTCATATGTGAGAGATCGTGAGAACCATGCGCATTTCATGCAGTTGACATATTGGCACGTAGAGTATACTGAGTTATACATGAGTTACTGATCATATCTGAATCATTCTGTTTTCTTTCATTGTCTGTTAGAACTGTGAACATGCCTAGATTTCGTACAATGTTCTCAATGCATTTATTGAGATTTAGTCTGTCACTACCTCTCAGCCCATAGTTTGGGTTCGTTACTTCTGAGTTGGTGTACTCACTTTACCCCCTGCACCTTGTGTGCAGATCTAGGTATATCGGGACCTGGTAGCGGTTGCTTATTAGCTGTCGCAGTTTCTTTTGAAGTTTTCGAGGTAGCAGCTGGCGATCGCAGCCTCCTTTTCTCCTTCTTTACCTTCCTATCGCCTTTTATTATTTCAGACAGTGTTATGTCAACCTTGTATTTTGACATTATATTTATAGTAGCTTATGACTCGGCGACACTAGTTCTGGGATTGGTTTTTATTTATGTTTTAATGGTGATAAACTTTTAAATGTATTTGTAATGATACTTTTGCTACTAAATTAATGATTTTTCAGAAAACAACTTTAAACCAAAACAAAATGTGTGGCTTGCCGGATTCCACGACAGGCGCCATCACGGCCGAGTGTTTTAGGATAGTGACATATAGCAATTCATCACTATTTGGCCATGAATCCTAATGATCAGTTAGAACTTTTGAATGAAGCAAGTTTGCCTTTAAAAATCATGGCGATCCGTGCAGATTTGTGGACAAATCCAGCTATTTTGTCAAGATTTTGACTAGAGGTCTTGACAATTTTTGAATACGGCTAGTTTTGCTTATTAATTTGAATTTTGAATTCTAGCGTTCGTGTATGATTTTTTAACCTAATGTTAGCGATGAAGCTATTTTTGCAAAACTTTTCTTAGGGACAAAATTTAAATGTTGGCACTAAAAGATCCTAATTGTGCAAATACTCCTTATGTTTTGTTCTGGGCTTCTTTGGGCTGCTATGCAAAAATAATTTTTCAAATCCAAATAATTGAAATTTGAAGGGGGGGGGGGGGGGA